>CAJNOP010000102.1:526551-544802 GCA_905250075.1 Rotaria sp. Silwood1 | reverse complement strand
CTTTTATTACATATACTTACATTTCATATGTCATTACTTCTGGGGTAGTACCCCAAATTCACTCAAATTCCTCAACTTTTATTACATATAGTTACATTTCGTATGTCATTACTCCTGGGGTAATACCCCAAATTCACTCAAATTGCTCAACTTTTATAACATGTGTTTAGAAGAAAATGCGGGTACCGGGTGTAACGGGATTATGACATCACTCTTGTTAAACTTCCCTGTTCATCTTAAAAATATCTCTGATCTAATAAATGCATTGTCTAAATATAGCTACAGTGCTAACAAATCAAATAAACGATGATGATAATGACTGGCAAATTCAGATGGAAAACGATAGCGAAATAACAGCAAACAACAACAGCAAAGAAACCACTCTAGCCATACAACACAGAGACCGAAACGGGGCGGAGAGTCGGGGGAAAGCTTTTCACGGGATAAGATGGGACGGGGCGAGGCGGGAACGAAAAAATCGCCCCGTTTCGGGCTCTGATACAATACTAATTCTATCGTGTGTATATTATTAGTAGCAAAGTTATATGTGATGTTGACAAACTGATGTATCAGTAGATAGGAAATATTCGTAGCAAGAAAAGAAGAAAATAAGAAAAAGAATGATGCCAAAGTTAGAATATTCTGGTGCATAGTTAGTTGGTTACCTCAAATAACAGAATATATCCTCTTTGCTTCCCTGTATACTTAGAGTGTGTTCGATAGAAAATAATAATTTTCTGTACCCTGGATCGACAAAAGAAAGATTCTTATTCCAAAACTATTTTAAGATTTTAACAAGTAATTGATGTTTTTGTTTTGAATAATAGATAAATAAGGTTTTCAATGTACACATCGTTAAGATGTGTATCAGATTTTTGTTTCCTTCTTTTTTATTCTTGTTTACTTTCTTTTTATTATCTATCATCTAAATATAAAACAGAAGTAGAACAAAAACGAAAACTAGAAAAACTTTCATTCTTCATTAGTACAGTTGTATAACACAGTGATGAGTGACATACTCCTCTTATTATAGAAATTATAGCGAGTTTAAAGTCATAGTTTCATTTGTGTTGTTGTCGTCGAGAAATATCGGCAATATTCACGCTTAATATGCAAATATTATCATCAACAGAAAATGGATGAAGCTATGTTTATGCTTCTCTATCTAATATGAATTCTTTTGTATTCATCTTCTTTGTTTTCTTAGAATCAGAGATATACATACAATAACTGAGGTGAGTTTTTTTTTTGAAGAAGAAGAAGAAAAAAAGTTTTTTTTGTTAGTATCATGGACATAAATAAGAAAAATGATATAGAAGATGATTAAATTATAATTGAAGAAAAATTTGTTATTTTTTTATAAATTCTATTTTCGTTTGATTTAGATACCGTCTAGAATGAAATCATCTGCAAAAACATCTGGTGGTAGTGATTCATCAATGTTTGATCTAACAATTGAACAATTAAAAGCATTAATGGAATTACATGGAAAAGATCTACTTGAAAAGTTAAATTCATCTACATATAATGGTGTTAAAGGAATATTAGAAAAATTAAAAGTTGATGGTAATAAAGGACTTGATTCAAATAATCAAGAAGATCTTGAACAACGTCGTGCAATCTATGGAAGAAATGAAATACCACCAAAACCAATGAAATCATTTTTAAGATTATGTTGGGATACACTTCATGATATGTTATTAGTTATATTATTAGTATGTGCTGTTGTTTCAATTGGTCTTTCATTTTATACACCACCTCATCAAAGAGATCAAGCTGTACAAGATGAATGTACGTAGATAGGTTTTTCTTTCTTGTTATTACATCATTAGATCTCAATTGAATTAGACAAGAATAGACACAGAATGCGATAGACGTTGAGAATATTGATTGATTTATCTGGCTACTAGATAAATACTTGTGCTGATCGATTACGGCTTATGATGTTGATAAGTCATTGTTTCTCATTATCATTTATCTCATCTTCTCTCTTCGTCATTCGTTTGTTCTTTCTTATTTCTTTTGTTATTATTAAAGATAAGATGTTATGCATGTCTATATACGGGTTCGGTGCCTTATTTTCATGCCAGCCTGTCTCAAGAGATCACTATAGTGTGGTTAAGCATACTAATGATCAAAAAGCTTTTCCAGGACATTGATAGACAAATAAATTATCTATAGGCACTATCTCATATTACTTATAAACAAATGTTTACATTTAACAAAAAAGAAGAAAATAATAAAGTATCCAAAATTGATGACAGGAGAAAAATCCTAATTCCGACAATTTTTAATATTTAAAATTAATATAGAATAATATCTTAAAGAAGAGAGAAAATTTGATATTGGTTTTTAAATTAACTGAATTTAAACATAGAGATTATGTTAATTTTTTCATTGTATCCGCTCTTTTTTTTTAGCAAATCTTGAATGGATTGAAGGTATTGCAATTCTTGTTGCTGTTCTTGTCGTTGTATTTGTTACTGCATTTAATGATTGGAGAAAAGAACGACAATTTCGTGGTTTACAAAGTAAAATTGAAAAAGATCAACAAGCATCTGTTGTACGAGATAATCATATACAACAAATTCCTGTTACAGAACTTGTTGTTGGTGACCTTTGTTTTATTAAATATGGTAAAATTTTGAATAAAAATTTTTTTCAGAGAAATTTTGTTTTTTGAAATCATTCTTTTTTAGGAGATCTTATACCAGCTGATGGAATTATAGTTCAATCAAGTGATCTTAAAATCGATGAATCTTCTTTAACAGGTAAAAAAAAAATTGTTTTTTCTTCTAAAAATTATGAACAATGAAAATAATATTTTGTTTTTTTCGTTTTATTCAGGAGAAACTGATTTAATAAGAAAAGATGAAGGTGAAGATGTCGGATTATTATCAGGTACACATGTCATGGAAGGTAGTGGTCGAATGGTAGTTCTTGGTGTTGGACTTAATTCTCAAGTTAGAAGTATAATGAGTTTACTTGGTGCAACAGCAGATGGAAATGAATCAAAAGATAGAAAATCTAATATAACAACACCATCAACAAAAGCTCCATCTGATTTATCAAAACAAAGTGTACATCTTGAAGATGAAACAAAACAACGAACACCAACAATATCTGAAAAACGATCACACGAAGATCAATTAAGATTAGTAAAAACATCCAAAGACAAAAATGATAATAAAACAAATGAATCTACTCGTGATAATAAAAAAAAATCTCAGAACAAGGCAAAAAATGCTGCAGCTGAATTAACTGAAGATACAGAAGATGATCATATTGATGCAGGTGATGCTAAACATATATGTAAGTGTAAAAAACAAACCAAAAATGAAATCATTTGAAAAATAAAATAATTTTTTTAGCGGTTCTTCAATTGAAATTAACTACTCTAGCTTTGTATATTGGTTATATTGGTAAAGCATTATTATTTTTTTTTTGTTTTTTAAAATGGAAAGGAATTATTTTTTTTTAATAGGTATGTCCGCTGCTTTTTTAACATTAATTAGTTTAATCATTCGTTATTGTATTACAACTTATGTTATTAAAAAACAAAAACCCTCAGGAATTGATATTGGTTATTTTATTTCATTTCTTATTCAAGCTATTACAGTCATTGTTGTTGCAGTACCAGAAGGTAACATTCATTTATTTGTGCACTTAAGAAAAAAGAAAAAAATTTTTTTTTGATTTCTAAATAAATAGGTCTTCCATTGGCTGTAACAGTTGCTCTTGCTTATGCTGTTCGAGTTAGTAACAAAAATGATCTTAATAAATCTAATTATTATCTTAATTTTTTTTATTAGAAAATGATGACAGATAATAATCTTGTTCGACATTTGGATGCTTGTGAAACAATGGGAAATGCATCAACAATATGTTCAGATAAAACAGGAACATTAACAACAAATAGTATGACTGTTGTACAGTCCTATATCACTGGTAGGTCAGTATAGACTTGGGTAGAAATCATATGATCAGAATAATCTACGTGTAAAAAAAATGTCTTTGCACAATATGTTTGGTTAATATTTTTTGTTTATATAGAAATCATTGAGGAGAGTGAAAAGTAATCAGCTAGAATATGAACTTCATACTTTTTCTAACTATATGTTTAGAATTTTTTTCTGATTTAAAGTTAGCTCACTGAGAAAAGTCTTTGATGACGGTCAAAAACGATGTTTGTATACAATGTAAAATAAAAAGGTGTTGGTAAATATATTTGCTAATATTTTGGACACCTAGATGTCATTGAAGAGGATCAAAAGCAGTCAATTAGAACCAGAATTAGATCTTTTTCTAAATATTTATTCAGTATTGTTTTTTTTTCTAACTTACGATTGGTGAGCTGTAAGCAAATATTTAAATAAATCAAAAATGTTGTTTGGACTTAGCAAAAATAGACTTTTTGTCTGTCATTCATAACTTCTTCTGTGGAAACTTTTAAAATTGTTTTATCTTTCTGGTATTGTAGAAAATTTGATTTTCTGCGAAATTATGGATTATAGTAAACTAGAATTCAAAAGAATTAAAAGCTATAAACTTTTTCGAAAGTAATTCTTTACATGAGGCAGTATTTTAAAAAAAGTCGGTTTTTTTTTTGGAATTTCAGTATTTAGAATGTAATAGATTGCGATCATTTGTATCAATTTGTAAAAAAGAAAAAGAGAATCAAATTGAGTATTTCTAGAGTAAGTCTTGTTTTGCAAACTGATATGTAAAAAATATTTCTCATAGCTTGTATTGAAACAGCTTTGATCAAAATATAAACCTAAACTACATGAAAAATTCTGTACCGATGTGATATTTGATCTCCGTCGAAGATTTCCTCTCAATAAATTAATTTAAAGCCAAAAAAGAATTGTGAATATATAGTTAGAAAGAGCATGAAATCTTTGTTCTAGTTGATTACTTTTGATTTTCTCCAGTGACTTATAAATGAACGAAAATTAACCAGAAATGTTTTGCAAAGACTTTTTTACATACACAGATTATGTGTCATATTCTAGCACAGTGCATTGAATGATAATATAGTCGCTAAAGTTAAATGTCGTCGATGTTTGTTATTCGACAAGTAGTCTCAGATAATTAGTTTGACATCATTTTTCTGTTCTAACTTCTTGTTGTGATATTATTATGCGGCATTTATCGATATGTACATGAAAATTTAAGTAATTTAGCGGAAAAAGTTTTGATAAGGTTATCTTTCTATTTATGACTACTATCTAGTGACTCATACCCGCTGCTGTTTCCTTTTGTCTCTTCCAACTTCTGAATTTACTATACAAGCTGAGCACCTTTTCTATCGATACTATATTTTAAATTAATGAACTAAAGTATAGATATCAAGCAACTTAACAATAGAAGCGAAAGGCATAAACAGGATGCACTCAAAATATGAAAAAAAAAATACATTTGATCACCAATTCTTTTCAAGTAGTGAAGTTTCATTATCTCTTGGGTGCTTCTACATGATCTACACTCGGCACTTTATTTTCAGGGATCAAACAGGTTAATGTATGATCAAAGCAATTAAAGAATGGTGGAGCGCGTTTATCTATAAAAAAAATTCATATCCATTTAAAAATATGGTTCTTCTCCAGGTCGACGACATCCTATACACTATGTGGTCTAACTGGCAGAGAGCATCAAAGAGTGTGAATGCCACGGTGTCGCTAATCTGGAGAAGTATCACTTTGGCTCTTTTCCAAACCTACAATACCATTAACTAACTGGTCTGCTGGACTGTGGAAAACTGTACAGAGTGAGGTTGCCACCGACCTGGAGTAGCACCTAAACTTTATTGACAGATAATAATGTGAAATGAATGTTGAGAAAAGTTGGTATTCAAAAATATTGTGACCCCAAAATATATATATAGAAGATACATAAAGAATGATAAATGAAAAAAAAGAAAGCCTATTTATCAAACATATTAAAGTAAAGAAAAGGGATTTCTGTCAATAAAGTATCATTATCGAAGTGAATTTAATGACCAGATTAGAATCATAAGTTCATCCGTTTTAACTGCGGTCAACTTGCCCAATACATCGATCCCTAATAAACAATATTTTATATTGTAAATTGTTGGCATTTCACGATCATTTTTCTGATAACTTTTGTAGCAGACAAAAGAATCAGAAAACCAACAAACTTTGCTGATTTTGATTGTTTCCTGAAGGTGAAAATAATCGATCAGATTGAAATATAAACTTCAATATAGATTCTTCTTAAGAATCTGTAAACGATGAAATGTTTTCATCTTTTAAAAATAATTAGAATAAAAACAAAACTTATTTCATGATTTTGAGTTGGGTCTTCAATCGTGTTTGAACATGTTAGAACCCATTATTTTCTTGAGCACAATTATTTTTTGTTTTCGTTTACTTAATCTATTTTTCTATTAGGAAAACATAGTGAACAATTACCAAAAGCAGAAGAAGTAAATCAAGAAGTATTACCGTTACTTTTTGAAGCTATATCTGTTAATACAAATTATACATCAAAAATAGAGGTTAGAATTAGTTTGTTTTTTTTTTCTAAATAATTTTTTATTAAATGATATATATATATAGGAGTCAAAGCAAGATGATGGTGGTTTACCAAAACAAATTGGTAATAAAACTGAATGTGCTTTATTGGGTTTAGTACAAAATTGGGGTGGATCATATTATAGAATTCGTCGAGATATTCCCGAAAAAAAATTAGTTAAAGTATATGTATTTAATTCTGTACGTAAAATGATGAGTACAATTATTCAACGTAATGATGGTTATCGAGTTTATACCAAAGGTGCATCAGAAATGGTTTTAACGAAGTAAGAAAAAAAACACATTTAAATTATTTAAAAAGAAAAAAAAATTCCTATTCATTTTTTTTTGTCTTGTTTTGTTTCTTAAAGATGTAAATCAATTATTGGTGAAAATAATCAAGTAAAAGAATTAAATGACAATGAAAAAAGTCGTTTAATACATGATGTTATTGAAAATATGGCTCATAATGGTTTAAGAACAATTTGTATTGCTTATAAAGATCTTGGAAAAGAAAAACAAGATTGGAATAATGAAGATAAAATTATTAATGATTTAATTTGTATTGCAATTCTTGGAATTGAAGATCCTGTTCGAAACGAAGTAAGATAATTTATTTAAAAAAGAAATAAAAGATTAATTCTTGTTTGGTTTTCTTTTCTATTCAGGTACCGGAAGCTATTGAAAAATGTCAACGAGCAGGCGTTGTTGTTCGCATGATAACAGGTGATAATATAATGACAGCTCGTTCCATAGCAACAAAATGTGGTATAATCAAACCCGATGAAGACTTTCTTATACTTGAAGGAAATGAATTTAATAAACGTATTCGAGATGCAACTGGAAAAGTTAATACAGCGAAATGAATATGTTTTGCTTTTTTATAATTTAAATATTTAGATTTCACAAAAAAAACTCGATGAAATTTGGCCAAAATTACGTGTTTTAGCACGTTCATCACCTCAAGATAAATATAATTTAGTTAATGGTATTGTTGAAAGTCGTATAACAGCATATCGTGAAGTTGTTGCTGTTACTGGTGATGGTACAAATGATGGACCAGCACTTAAACGTGCTGATGTTGGATTTGCTATGGTAAATTATATTTAAAAAAAAATACTTTACATTTGGTTTTTTTTGATCGATTTCTTTTATAAAGGGTATTCAAGGAACAGATGTTGCAAAACAAGCATCCGATATAATCTTAACAGATGATAATTTTGCATCGATTGTTAAAGCTATAATGTGGGGAAGAAATGTTTATGATTGTATTGCAAAATTTCTTCAATTCCAATTAACAGCTAATTTATCAACTGGTTTGATTTCAGTTGTATCAGCTGCAGCTATTAGCGTATGATATATACATATATATTCTTATTTTTCGAAAAAAAATTTATTTTCGATGTTTTGTTTTATTATTCTCTAGAGTGTTCCATTACGAGCTGTACAAATGCTTTGGGTTAATCTTGTCATGGATTCATTAGCTTCACTTGCTCTTGCAACCGAACCACCAACAGAAGAATTATTAAATCGAAAACCATATGGACGAACAAAATCAATAATATCACCATTAATGTTACGAAATATTCTTGGACAATCATTTTATCAACTTATTATTATGTTTGTTATACTTTATGTTGGACAATATTTCTTAGATGTTGAATCAACAGTTCAAAAAATTCAAAATAATCCACATGCAGCTAGAGAATTAAGTCAACAATTCACATTAGTATTTAATGCATTTGTATTAATGACATTATTTAATGAAATTAATTCAAGAAAATTATATGGAGAAAGAAATGTATTTAAAGGAATATTTCGAAATCCATTTTTTTATTGTATTTGGATTTTTTGTTTTGTTGCACAAGTAATTATAAAAAGAAAGAATTAAAATAATATGTTATTTGTTTGATTTTAGATTTTAATTGTTACGTTTGGTGGTCAAGTATTTAGTTGTGCACGATTGAGTATTATACAATGGGTATGGAGTTTACTTTTTGGTGTTGGATCACTTATATGGCAACAGGTTTGTTGTTTGAATTATCTATGAAATTCTAAGAAAAATTTGATTGTTATAATCTAGATTATATTATGTATCCCAACGAAACCATTTGCTCTATGTTTTTCGGCAATGTTTCGTGTTTGTTGTCCATGCTTTTATAAAAGACAACGAAGAAAATGTGCTGAGAACGAAACTCGTCGAAAATCAGCTGCAGCGGATCAACTACGACGAGTATCAAGATGGAGTGATGGTGGTTATATGCCATATAGTATAATTGGTCAATCAACAAGTGCAACTGTTGTTCCTGAACCACAACCTACCATTGCTAAATTTATGCTACGAAAAGGTGCCAATCGACCTAATACAGAGGTTTGAATTTTTTGTTTTTTCTTTGAATTTTTATAATTCTATATATGATATATACTTTAGTTTCGTGTGATTAATGAATTTCGTACACGACTTGAAAAAGTTGTTGAATGTAAACGCAATAGTCGAGCCAATATTCTTGATGAATAATTGTGAAAGCGTGTGATGCAACATGTTCACTTCTTTCTTTTTTTCTTCTTTTTTTTATTAGTTTGTTTTTTTCTTTTTTCTTTTTCTTTTTCCTTTTATTTCTTTTCATTTATCCGTGCTGTTTGTATTGGGGTGTGTGTGGGTGTGGCGGTGTGGGGTGGGTGGGTGTGGGGTGTAAGTTGGTAGGGTGTGAGTGTGGGTGTGGGTAAGTTGCCGATGATTAGACGCCAACATCCGCACCCCATACACCCACACCCCACACCGGCACCGACCCACACCCAATATATATTCAAGTACTTTTACTTTAAAATCAAGCTATTCAAGATTAAATTCACTTGTTCGGTACATACCAGTGAAATCAAAACATCTTGCGATCGATTTACATTTTCGAGATCAACCGTTCATATTTAAGATAAAAATTTTGCGCATCTTTATATAGTAAAATCATTAAATATGAGCAAATTATTATTAATATATTTTTACTTAAAAATGATCTTTTAATAAGTCGAAACGTCATAAAAGGAATAAAAGAATAAAATAAAGAAAACTCAATTCAAATCCCTATCTTTCACTTTTACTTCTATTAATGTTTATAAAGAATATCTTTATTAATTTGATCAATCGATGTTAATCCACAACAAGCCATATCATAAACTAATTCACGTTTTAATATATCTAATACTCTTCGAACACCATCTTGTCCACCACTAGCCAATCCATATAAAATCGGCCGACCGATAAAAACAGCTCGTGCGCCCAATGCTAATGCTTTTAACACATCAGTTCCACTTCGAATACCAGTATCAACAAATACTAAATAAGAAAGAATAGCTAATCCAGGATTACCAAATTCAAATTTTATAAATCAGGAGTATTTTGTTAAAAATCCAGAGTTTTTCAGGAGACGTTGGTTTCAAATCAGGAGAAAAATTACGAGATTTTTATTTGAAGTTAAAGAATCGTTTGGTGATTTTCGTAAGGAAAATTCGAAGTTTCACTTCTATATGCACTTTTCTCTTTTACATATTAAGTTGATGATGGAAAATTATTCTTAAATTTGAATTATACCGAGTGTGCCAAAATGTTTGCAACATTTTTTATCTCGCATATATCTCGGCTTAGATGAATGATAAAATCTTGATCTTTTTTCTAAGAGATACACCGTGAAGTGCTCTGAAAAAGTTATATCAACAAATTTCTATTGACTTCCTCTGATGATTTTCCTAAATGATTAAAAGTGCAGATTTGCGTGAAGTTGCTCTCGAGTGTTGCAAAATATTTGGAGAATTTTTTGTTCTACATATATTTCGACTTGAAAAGAATGATAAAATCTTGATTTTTTTTAAAGGCGCCGTGAAATGCTCCACAAACATTGTATAAGCAGAAACCCCTACTGACATGCTCTGATGATTTTTCTCATACTCAAAATGTACAACTTATATGATAGTGCTACTTCCCATCGTGTCGAGCATAATAAAAATGTTTGGAAGATTTTTTTTACTTTGCGTATATCTCGGCTAAAGAAAATCATAACATCTTGCCTTTTTTAACGATGAACTACCGAAAGCTCTATAAAAGCTGTATGAACAAATCAATATTGCGAAACAAAAAAATCTTTCGTACATTTTTATTATGCAGAATATGGTGAAAAGTTGCACCATTATGTCGATTGTACATTTTTCGTATAATAAAAACCATTAGGACATGTCAGTATTGATTTGCTAATACAATTTTTGTAGAGCTTCTCACGGCGCATCTTAAAAAAACGATGAAGATTTTATTATTTTTCTGTGCAAAGATATTCGCGAAATAAACTATTTTGCTAACATTTTGGCACGTTCGGTATATCGTTTATTTGTTGCTAATGATGATGAAGCAGCAAGTTTTAATTTCGCAGTTCTTTTTGATAAAATAGAAATACCATCGTTTACCGGTTGCGGCTCAGTTGTTGCCATAAGATTTTTATCCAATGAGTTTGCTACTTCAATAATGCCACCCTTGCCCGTCAAAACATTACACATACAATATTATTTTTTTAATATCTCTGTTTAAACAAATACTTTATATAAAATTAGTTAACGTAATTGTAATTAATGACTTTATTTTGAGTAAAAGGGAGTAAAAGCAACTTGTTTTTATTGATTCAAAGTGTTGCTAACAGAAAAATATTAAAAAAATAAAAATCAACTCCTGAAATCAGGAGATTTTCGGTCAGGAGACAAGTTCAAAAATCAGGAGTCTCCTGATCAAATCAGAAGATTTGCCAAGCCTGAGCTACTCTAACAATATAGAGGATTTAACCAAATCAACGACTTTTTAAAGAGGAAGCAGATAGATAAATTTTCTCATCCTAACTATGTTGAGACGTTTTGAAAAAGAACGTTATAAAAAACTTCAGAGTGTTCAAAACATTATTCTCTCTAAGATTTGATATCTTAAGAAGACACTAAAAATTCGTTAGATTTTTTCAATTGTCATTAAGACAAATTTACCTTCTGCACGTCCATCCACAACATTGATGACATCTTCTAGACATTCAATAGCTGGTGGTGCTGTATCAATTAGTCGACCACCATGGTTACTAAAACCAATAATAGCAAAAGATATATTAAGTTAACTGATTATATGCAAAGCAGACCTGACAATAATTCCATTTGCTCCATATTTAATTGCTAATTCTGCATCAATCGGTGAGAGTATACCTTTGCAAATAATTGGTAACTGTGTCAATTTTCTTAACCATTCAATATTTGCCCATGTTACTGAACCGGTGCCAAAACGCTGCTTAACGATTATACCAGGTATATTCAAATTTGGTATTGACATACTCTTCATTAATTCTGGATCGATATTCTTTGATGCTTCTTCAAATAATGGTAATACAAAATCTCGAATACGTTCATGTGGTTGATCACATGTAATAACAATTGCTCGGTATCCTTTTTTATCAGCTTGTGGAACTATTTGTTCTAAGATTTCTATAGGTGTTGTCAGATAAATATGTAAAAATTTTGGACCTAAGATGAAGAGCACTGAAGAGCAAATGAGATAGAAAAGAAAAAAGGATATACCCAGTGTTTGTAGAACTTCTTCTTCTGGCATATTTGAAAACGTCCAATTGTACGTAAAAATACATTGAGCTTCAGTTGCGGCGCGAGCTGTGGCAACTTCACCATCAACATGAGCAAGACAATGACAAGCAAACGTAGCAATTAGGATTGGTGATTCATATATCGATCTATAATAAATGTTGACAAATGCATTTCCTCTTCCAGTGAATTCATAGTGACGAAGCAAAAACTAGAAAAAGACCTCAAAGAAAAAATCCTGTCAATGGATAGAATCTGTCTCTATATGAGTATCACATTATTTTATATTTCGATGGTCTCTCACCCAAATATAGTTGTTTTTAATGAAATTTCACTAACATCCATCAAAACTCTTGGCATAATTCTTAACTGTTTATCAAAATAGTGTCGACATGCTTGATATGTATGTCCTTGACCAGCTTTGTAGTCATAATAATAAAAACGATGTGGCATCATGGATTTCTTAGCTAATTCTTCGAAATCAGATAATGATTTACATTTTAAATATTCAGTTTTCTATATCAATAATGAGAATCAATGAATAATTAAATAAATAAACATACTCGTTCTTCATCTTTTTTTTTCCTCCTTCTTTGTTGAAAATAATTTAGAAGAATTACAACACTTGTCAACGTTGTACCAAACCATAAAATATACAATTGACTGTCTGAAAAATTAAAAGTTAAATTTCTAATTACATTGATAAGCATACTTACTTTTCATTGATTAAAAAAATGCTCTATGTTACTTCAAAAATATCGTTATTTCGATGTGGAAATCTTCAAGTAGGATCAACAACTGAGAAAAAATATGTATAAGATCATATAGAAATTTTTCAAGTTCGATTTCTTGATTATAAAAGAATATATTTGCTAATAAACTGAATTTATTTCACTCTTATGAGAGACTTTAGCGGAACATCCATTCAGAGAACTTAGGCAATATTTTAACTTGTATCTGTGAATTCTGAATTCGAATATTTTCAGCTACAGTAAAAACAAATTGTTTTGTATTGATAAGCATTACGAAGAATGAAAAAACAAACGAATAGATAAGATGTCGTTGAAGCATGTTAGAATACGATGTTGCACAGAGAAAGATAAAAAAAATTGCATTTCTAATGAATATTTTAAAGGTCATAAAAAATAAAAAAACGACTCATCATAGTGTCTACCTCAAAATAATACAATGGCTGATCTAGAATTATGGAAGGGTGGGGGCACTTTTTCGAAGGAGGTGCAGACATAAAGCAGTGGACAAAAGTTTAAGCCCAACGTAATCTAGATTTTTTTTCCATGATGTTAACCACCTAGCTCAAATCCAGATAATGATTTTAATAGCCAATGGAGTTTTCTATATGATACATTCTGTCCCAAATATTCAAAGATGAACTATGATGACAGGGTTTCTCGGACACTGTATTTTCAGGTCACAGAAGGCTTGGTCGAAGCTGTTTTTAAACAATGCCAGTGGGTGTGGATGTCGTTGTGGGGTGTGGGTGTGGGTTCGGTGTGGGTGTGGATTTAGTTCTTCTGTTCACTGACGTCCACACCCGCCCACACCTACACTCCACACCCACACCCACACCCATTACATAATAGAGGATCAATTGAAAATTCCTCACCAATCAGTCGAATATGCATTATCTTAGGTAACAATGAAAGTAGTGATTTATTAAAATCAAGTTTTGCATTATAATGGATGTTAAACGAGAGAGAAGCTAAATGACTTGACTGGATGTGGCTGTGGGTTTGAGATATATGAGAATATCCATATTCGCATCCTCACACGTAGGTGAAGTTAGCAGCGGATTTGAGTAATTCTAGCGGCGATTCGTCCAACGACCTGGTCCAAGTCTCCTATTCTCGGCCCAAGTAGAAGTCGACGAGCTCTATCCAATGATATACTTAGATTTTCGATAGACAAAAAGTATGATTTTTGGGCTGATAAATGACGTTAGTGAGCATCTGAAAATTATACTTTGGGCTACCGAAAATCTGAGCATACCATTGGATAGAGCTCGTCAAGTTGTACTTGAACCGAAAAGAGGAGACTTGGACCAGGTCGTTGGACGAATCGCCGCTGGAATTACTCGAATCCACTGCTAACTTCACCTACGTCATCCTCACCCACACCACCATCCACATCCACCCAAACCCTTTCCGCACAGATCGAAAAAGCTTATATTTTGGCCAAAATTTCCATTCTTTATAGGTTATTGATACTGCCGATAATTTATATAGCATGAAAAGTTAGGTCAAATAGGGTGTGGATGCGGATATCGTTTTGTTTACTCTATTGAGCCACATCCGTACTTTCAAGAGAGTAAATCATAAACATGAAACACCGCTCGCGAAAGTGAGATCGAAACTTTTGTTGTCACGTCATACACATATAAATGATACACATTCTCACAGGCTCAAGATGATATAAAAAAAATTCTTTATATTTATAGAATAATATATTATTTTATTATATAAAATACTAGTGTTGTAAAACTATTAATAATGTGGAGTTTGCATGAATCTTCTTCTTCATTTTTATGTGATGTGCTTCATAGATTATATATGGTGATTTATTTCATGATCATCAAACTAATTCATAAAATTTTCTAACTGCAACCAATGCCTTTTCAAAATTGTCAGCGTTTACACTCAATACAAATCGACATTATCCTTTAATTCCAGTCCATATATCATTATTTATTAATAGACATGTTGCATAAAACAATGCTTCGTGAATATTGCTTCCATTTAGAGTATAACTGAATTTTCCTGATGAACTTGAAACTTCAATAACCTTATTAAAATAACTAACAGGTGAAGCAACCATGAATAAACCACCTTGGGATGGCAAAATTTTCCAACCACATTCTGTAAGCGTTTTATTTAGCCGATCAGCTCTTGATTTCAATGTGCACCGTTGTTCTTCAAGTGTTTTGAGTAAAAATGAATCTTGTTTATTTAATAGTCCATAAATCTTTTTGCAAGCATAAAGCATTGTGGAGTGTGGCTGGTTAATCATATGTTTGTTTATACCGTCAGAAATCAGTTAATTTTTTGTTACCAAATATCCAAAACGTAATCCAGCACCAGCAAATTCTTTTGAAATTCCACCTAGAACAGCATATTTTATTTTACCGTCATCAAATAAGTTATCTAATCGATATGTTTCAGCAGATTTTTCAAATTCTAAACCCGAAAAAATGTTATCTATAATAATAGTGGCATTCGAAATTCCTGGAACACTTAAAATGGCTTCAATTTCAGATGCTCCATATCTTGCGCCTGTGGGATTTACCAATGGAAAATTTAAAAAAATCCAATAATTTGCACTGTCGTTAATTACTTGTGATAGTTCGGAAGGTGATATTTTAAATTGATTATTTTCTGAAGTTGAAATAATTTTTATCGGTGCATTATAATACATTGCTGTAGCATAAAAATAACCATAAGCACCTTGTGGAAAAACCAATATTCCATGTTGTTCTATACATGTTCGTACCAATGCCGAAAATAGTGGAGCGACTCCCGTTCCAAAATGTATTTTTATTTCATTGCTTGAATTGATACCAAATCTTGATTTTAATAATGTTGAAATTTCAGGTAATACATCAATTTCTTCATTTGGAATGTTTTGTCGAATAAAACTTTCAAAAATGGAAGTTTTTAACGATTTTGGACTAACTAATTCGTTTTCACCATAATCTAATCTTATCGTATTTTTTGTTATTGGAAGTTCATTGATTTGAATGCATGGATGATTGAACGATTCCAAAACATTATTTCTCATCCTGATGAATTTTTCTTTAAACTCAACAGTTTCCTTAAACAAACCAGCATGTTTCTGATTTTTTCTTACGTTTACCATTTGAAATTTAACTAAATCAAATAATAATTCCGAATAATAAAGTTGTGAAACCATCGGTGTTCTGCTGTATGTAAGTTCAGCACTATTAGCAAGTGTTTCAATCATGTTTTCGTTTTGTGTTAATAAGAAACAATCTTCTAAATCTGAATAAACCTTATTTTTTATCAAACCACAGATGATGGCAACATGATTAGGAAGATTATTTTTTGACAAATAATTTAGAATACCAATATTTTGAGGAGAACTGCTTACTTCGAAGTAAGCTGACATATCCACAAATAAACGTGTTCCTTCTTGTTCGGAGACCGAAATAAGTGATTTAAAAGATTCAACCGACTTGCTTTGTAATTCATTAAAACTGAAAAATACCAATTGAGGCTTTAATTTTAGAATTAATTCTTCTAATAAAGTAGATGATTGAGGAACTTCAAGCAATATAAAATTTTTGGATTCATATTTTCTCAAACCTTTGGCATGATCTGTATCAGCCAAAATCAATGAAGCTGAATAAACATTAACAATATTGCTAATTAACGACCTTAAATTTGGAGCAATTAACAAATGTTGATGTGTAAAACTTGTATGATAATAGGAATTTAAATATTGAGCAATTCGTTTACGAAATATTGTTTCATTTTTGGTTTCGCCATACGAAAAAAAATGGTATTTTGTTTAACTTTTGAGTAAGAGTTGAAAGAAAATTAATTTTTTCTTCAGCAATGCTTTTATCGTTAAAACACAAATCTAATCCATGCAATGCTTCTTGATAATCAACATCTTTTAATAAACTGAAAATATTTCTTAATATATCCAAATTGTGGAAAGTGCATTCATAAACAGTTAATGAATGACAAATTTGTCCGCCAGCATCTGCATAATATTTTGCAGTTTTAGCAGATATTGACTCATCAAAATTCAAACCCATATAAAATTCAAGCCTAATTGGTGATTGTTCTTCTATTTTTATCATAGGAGCAATATCTGTGTCACTTGCCTGTATTACTTTTCTCTGCCATATTTTCTTGATATCGACCCCTCGTCGCTCAAACAATCTTTCCAATATTTTTTTACCAGGACGACCGCCCATATTGGAAATTAATTTTCCTCTGGGTTTAATCAAATCAATACCTTGTTCGAGTGCCTTGGCTATTAATCCAAAGCCAAAAGAATCTTCAACGTAACCTTGTTGGGCACAATAATTACTGTATGAATATAATAAATCATCATGTTGACGTTCATGTATTATTTCATCAGTAGGAAAATTTTCTGGATGAAGTACTTGTGGAATACATCCAAATATGACATCGAAATGAAAAGGTTCTTTATTAATGAAATATTCAAGTAGATCTGATTCATAAAATTCAATTTTATCAATTAAATTTTCTTCATTCAAATCATCCTTAACGTCATTGGCTTGATCATCTAATGCATTTAAATAGAGATTTATTTTCGAACAAACTATTGCTCGTGGATTAATATCTAAACCAAACACTTTTTGTGGTTCAAATTTTTTTGCCATAGTAATGGTTATCCAACCGTTACCACAACCTAATTCAACAAGATTTTTATTTTGAAATTCAGCAGCATCGTATCTTGCTAATCCTTCAAAAAATGTATATGACCATTCTTCAGGAGTGAATGTACTTGGAAAATCTAATCAGGTAATTAATTCACTGTAGCCTTTATTATTTGAAATATCAACCGATAAAAATGTAAAATGAAATGATTTTATAGTTGCTTCATTAACCATAGTAAATCTTTCTCGAATGAAATTTACCAGTTCCGTTAAAAATAAGCGAGCTTCTTTCCGGCTGCTTTTGTCTTCAAGTGAATGGAGAACGACCTTGAAATTTTCAAAAGTCTGATAGCTTGATTGTTGACACTGCTCGATGAATGTATGTAAATTGAACATTGGAATTGAACTGGATTAAGTTTGACTTGATTGAGCTAAATGATTAATCAATTGTTACAAGTAACGCTCATCAACAGATTCGTTGACCTTTTTCTGAAAGATGACACCTTGTACGTCTAAAGTAATTGTAGTCTAGGTTTCGTAATACTTATTCAATTCTCGATATGATTGATCACTGAAGAAAGCATCGTATGATTTCTCGAAGCTTTCTACAAAAGCTACTCTCTGAGACAAAGTTCCAAAATCATCTTTGAGTCGGTCATCAGCACCCGTTCTGAGCACCACTCTCGACTCGCCGTTCACACCAGAAAGAAACCTATATCACG
>CAJNOP010000102.1:473933-524634 GCA_905250075.1 Rotaria sp. Silwood1 | reverse complement strand
AAAACAAAATAAAAATTTCAGGTTTGTGTAAAATTGTAGATCTTGCGTAGGCAAATCTAATATACTCCTTACAATTGAAATTCCATACAACTTTTATGGCAATTAAAATGCTTCTTTGAATTTTCTTGACTGTTCATCAGAATCATAAGGTGGCTTTTTTTACCATCTATAGAAAGATGCAGAATGCTCACTTCTATCAAATGGTGAAAATCGCAGACTGATAGCTATTTCCATTGAAAATTTATTCAAAAAACAGCTACCCTTCTTCTACTTTGGATCGAATAATAGTTCTAGATCACAGCTTTTGGATTGTTTCGAAGTACTTTCTAGCAGACCAAAAGTGAGCGAACATTTTGTCTAACAACTTTCGGATCACTAATTAGGGTGTAGGTGTGGGTGTGAGTTTAAGCATCGATATTCTCACATATTTTACACCCACATCCGTTTGCTGCTGTTGATCTAAATCAGACATTTTTAAAATACAGCTGTTAACGAGTATCGAATTATATAGCGACACAACTGATGACAATCAATATGGCAAGAGTCTACATATACAATCAAAGCGCGATCATCATGTTTTATAGTTTATTGCTGTATGAAATGCGCTGAAAACGTTTTACCTAATGTGCTCATTTATTGTCAAATATTGTGGATCATGTCCGTGAAAACAGTTTCAGTATGTTGCAGTATCAAAAAGTCGCGTAGAAAAGGGCAAGAAGAAAAACTTTCACAACTCTACCGCAAAAAGTGTTTCTCCACATTCTTTGTTTTTGTAGCAAAGGCATACTTTTGTCGTAATTTACTTTGCCTGATCTATTCGAAAAACTGACACTGTGAAGTTGGCAAATTTATTGAGAATATTTCGGTGTTGAAAAAAGATGCATTACAAAAAAAGAAAAAAACTTTGTATGGCCTTCTCCTTCTCCCAAAATTCCGGTTCGGTGCACTATTAATAGTAATTATAAAACCTTCGTGTCATAAACACGTAAGGGTTTATTATATTACAGTCCCCTTTACAGAACGGACTTCCTACGATCAAAGACTATATGAAAACCAAAACACAGCTAAGAAGCAAGCTGTTTCAATCGTAGCCTACCAGTTTAGAGCATCGCTGCTCCTTTATTTTGGGTGATGTAAATGTGCGTACGAAAATGCACTAGATGTGTAAATTTATCGGTGATGGAAATGTGCGTGAGAAAATGCACAAGGTATGTAAATTTAAAAGTAGATTGTGATTGAAAAAAAAAGATAAGCGTTGTAAAAAAACTTATGTCACAGCATACTCGAGAAAAAGAAGTAAAAGAAAAGCGAAAGATGCTGCTATCAACTGAAGCCTCTCGTACCATGTTGGTTGTCTTATCTATGTATCAGTGATTCTTAGACTTGGTTGAATAGAAATACTAGATCGGAATCAAAACTATGATAAAAGATTGTGATGAATTATGCAATCCATCAAGGTGATAGACAAGATATGTATGTGACTGTGAATGAAAGAAGAAGACAGTCTTCCGCACACTCACACACCCACACCACACCCACACCCCCACCCCCACCCCCACCCACACCCAACCCACACCCACACTTCTTAAACTAAGCTAGACTCAAATACTTTTCTTCTTGCATCAGATTTATAGACTTGAGCAGCGCATTATGCTTTGTTTACAAACTGCAATATTTTTCGTTGCCTCCACCAGCTAATAATAACATTTTTTCCAATCCAGTGGACTTAGAAAAAGGTTTTGAAGGAACACTGAGTTTTGTACAACTAAATATTGAGTCATACATCATCAGTAAATTTAAGTAGGCATCCTTCATTGCAAGTGAAAAAGAATTGTGTGAAGAATCTCAGCCAAATTAACTAGGATTTGCCAAAAATTTTACTTCACTTTTGGCGACTAGGATTAAATTTTTATTAGATTGTTTCAATAATGCAGAAGATAACAATATAATATCTATTTTTTGTGAAATACATTCTGCTTCGTCATTAGCCTTTTTTCCTATCGAATAGATAAGAATTCATTCTTTCGAAAAGTCGCATTTCGATAAACATAAATCTTCGAATGTTTTTTTAAAGCGATTTTTCAACAGTAAATCTCTCCTTGAATCCAAAGTAATGAAATGAATCGTGTTTCATCTAAATTGACAAATTAATTAACACATCATGCTGCCTTTCATCTTCAACGTACATTTAACTACCAAATATTTTCGAGAAAGAAATACTAAGCACAAGAATGTTTTTTTTTTATTGTTCTGTTTGATTAAAATGTTTTTTTTCCTTCAGCATGCACTATAACCCATGGTAAAAAGTGCAAGGAAGTAAGAGAACAGAAGAAAAATGCAAGAAATATAATCAACACGTGTGAATATAAATGCAAGGTAAACCATAATTTTGAATTTCTATGATTTTACTATATTACGATGAAATTCAACAAAAAATTTAACGAGGAAGTGAGTAACTTACTTTTATCTGTTGTTCGTCAAGGGGATATCAAAGCACTTGAAAGTCATTTATCGACAATTAGCAACCCCGAGATCTACTTAAATCGAATATATGACGAACTAGACGAACAAAAATGCACTTTACTCATGATTGCTTGTTTACATAAGTTCGAAGACATGATACAAACATTGCTTAATTATTCTGGACTTGATCTCGAAGTGCTAAATGATATAGAACTTGTTGAAAAAGATCAAAGTTTATTAATGTATGAGAATGTGACTGTTCTATGGGCAGCAGCTGCCATCAATAATTTCAAAATTGTGCAATTACTCGTCAAACATGGTGCTCGAGTTAATCACAAAACTAAAACGAATTCAACAGCATTTCGTTGTGCTTGTTGGAATGGTAATATTGATATGGCTCGTTATTTGCATGAGAATGGTGCTGATGTGCGTATTGCTAAAATACAAAATGAAACAAATCTTCTTACAAGTGTTTACAATGAAGATTTACAAGTGACAACTTATCTTGTTGATGAATTAGGCTGCGATGTGAATGAGTCGATGGATGATAGACGTTCACCGCTGTACATTGCTGTCGACCGTGGATCACTTGAATTAGTTCAATTTTTGTTGAATTATGGTGCTCGAAATTCTCAAGCAAATTATGATAACATGTCTCCACTATTATTAGCAGCAGAAAAGAGACGAATTGATCTCACCGATCTTATTTCCCCTCAATGTTCATTGCTTGAACAAATCGAAGCTCAAGAATTACTTGGAAGTGCTTTTGCCTGTGGTGAGCATGGAACTTGTAATCTTGAAAAGTCATTTAAATACTTTCATCGAGCACTGGAACTTCGATTTCAACATAATCTTCCTAAAGCTCTAAGATTGTCAACTGTTGAAGTGCTCGATAACCGACAAGAATGTCAAACAATCGATGAGCTAGAAGAACTTCGATTAAGTGATGATCATATGTACACTGAAGCCTTACTTGTACGTGAACGTTTGCTTGGACCAACTAATGCAAAATACTATCGATCTCTCCGATTTCGTGGTGCCACTCTAGCTGATAATATACAGCATCATCAAGGAATATGTTTTTGGTTGTACGAACTTAATTCACGTCGACAGCATTCATTATTGATAGACATCGAGGATTTACGTCAGTGGGCTTCGATGTTTAGTGACATGTTACGTAATTCATTATCAATACCGATTGTATCATGGCAGACAATAATAAAAGTAATAGTTGAAGAATTAGAACATAACACGAAGGATTTCGATTATAATCTACATACATTACTTTTCTTAATAACAATCGTTAGTCAGGTATTGAGATGTTTAGTAGAAATTTGGTTGATTTTTCTATGGAGATTTTTTTGTTTAGATGCTATCAAAATCAATTATTTCATATGATGATCGTAAACTTTTTTATCGACATATTCATAGCATTGTTCAATGTCAGTATGTCACTCAAACCTATCGATCTTCTCTATTACATTTGAGTCTAAGCAATCATACATCTGCCAATGACTTTTTCATCGATTCCATTTGCAAGTATGTTTTTTTTTTTCTTAAAATACTTATTTTTGGAAGGTTATCTATTATTATAGATATCCATGTTTACATACAGCTCGTTTACTTGTACAATGTGGTGCTAAAGTGAATGCAATGGATGCTGTTCGAAACACACCTCTTCATCTATTTGTTTCCCAATCAACTATAGTTGATGACACTATAATTCAATATCTATGTGATGCTGGTGCACATCTCGACTGTGTCAATGCTTTAGGAGAGACACCCATTGATATTGCAACGAATTCAAATATTAGGCAATTTCTTAAAGCCAGAACAAAACTTAGTTTGAAGTGCTTATGTGCGAGATTAATACAAAAGAATTCCATTTCATGTCAGGGAAAGATTGCTAATTCTCTTGTTAATTTCGTCGAAAAACACTAAATATCTAAGAAAAGACTCTTGAATTTATCGTATTTTTTATCTAAGATAACAAGAGTTTTATTTGTATGCCACGTCAAATTACTTAAATGTGAAGTAGATTTATTAAACGGACAATTAATTTATATTTTTTTGATAATTAAAAATTTTGCTAAATTGCATATAGTACATAAATATCATCGTCTATGGTCTTGCTGATTATACTTTTTTTAAATCAAAAGTTTTTTCTGCATGTCTTTTAAGAAAAATCAGTGATATTGACACATACTATCCAACATAAGAAAAAAAACTGAAAAGACAAGACAGATATGTTGCTGTAGACTTGAGATTGAGAATGCATGGTGAAGACGTTCACTTCAGTCGCATTACCATCTTTGTTCGTTCACTCTTATCTTCACGTGTATTCATAGTAGACTCTGAAGATCGAAAAAAAAAGATTGAATTGTTCTGAGCTAAAATTAACGTTTGATGAGACAGTTGAATTTGCTGTACAGTTTTGAAATTCGAACAATAAACCGAACACAATATCACACCACTTGAAATATTCTATATTTCAATTCAAATTTTAGCATTCAAAAAGATGAGAAGTTTATGTTGAAGTTTTATTTAAATAGTTATCTCAAATTCAAATATACATGTTTAGTTCAGGATGCTATACACAAGAATACTATTCTCAAATTTTTGCACAATCATGTCATAAAATCTTTAGTCTAATATTAAATAGAAGAATGTTCGATGTAGAGTTAGCACGATCGATTTAGATCGATTTAGATCGATTCGAAAATATTTTACTTTTGAATTGTATAGAGATCTAGTAAAAGCGAGGATGTCACGGTATATGTTGTCGAACATGCTCAGTCAGTTTCTGCCCTCCGCAAGCCTTACATCAAGGATTCAGAGTTCATCGAAATCCGTCGGTTCGATTCACATGAATATGGAAACAAAAATTGAATAGAATTTTTTAATTTAAATATAAATCAGAATAGTAAAATAAAAGTTTCAACAAAACAAAAAATATTGAAATGTGATATTAAAATAATTTTTTCTTCTTTGTCTTATATCAGAGACGAACACATGATTCCAAACATATTTTTGTGGAAAAATATAACTTAAATGGAAGAAATAACTAAACTTGTGTTATAGAAAAGTTTATCACAGAATCAATGAATGAATTAAATTAGATTTTATTTGAATATAAGAAACAACAAAAGAAGGAATTCAACTAACAAAGTAAAATGAAAGGTCTCTATGAAAAATTTATCTAAATACTAAGTTTTCACCATTAAAATAATTACAAGAATATATTTTTTTATTATTCATAATCATTTAATAAGTAACTAAAATTTTAATTCAAAAAAATCTCTTGAAAAATACTCAAAATATGTTTTATACATGCTGATAAAAATGTTGAAAACTATTAAAAATAATCTATTATTTTCATATGTTTTATCAGGTTGATACAGTAAAAATAATTTCAGGATATACAGTAGGACTTATTATAATTGTTTTCAAAAAAATAACATTCTGTATGACCAGTTTTCGTACAGTCGAAAGCTTTGCGTGCTACATCTTGCGGTATATTTTGTTTTTTTTTTTTAATGAAACGTATTCAACGATGAAAAATAAAATTCAAAGTCTTGTCACAGATTATGGTTCACCCATTATTGACAAGAAAAAGAATCATCTGTAGTCTCATATGTTTTGTTAAAAAAGACATGAAAAAAAATGATATTTTTATACATATGGTTTTATCTTGCATTTATACGAAGCAATTGCAAATATTTAAAATAGCTTTAACGTTCATGTATGACATACGGCGACTAGAAAAATATTTTGAAAATAAATAGAAATTTCTGAAACTACAAGTATTTTTTAGCTTTCACGTTCGACGGATTTTACTGTTGTCAATTATTTTCTATATCAGCAAATTGTTGACAGAGTATATTTTGATGGAGACAATGTCATGATTTTAGTTTGATAAAGACAATGAAAATAAGAAAAGAGTTACGACAAGATTCGAGCTATTTGATTGTGAATAAATCATATAGAAAGGTGTAATTAGTTATTTAAATGTTCAATTTATTTTATTGCAACGAGTTAAATAAACATTCGACCAAAATACATTTGTGTTCCCCTAGTTGAAAGAGAAATTCAATGAATCGTGTAAGAAAGAACAGAAAAATTATTCATTCTGAATATTTCTGTCACGCATTCATTCATTAAATAGAAACTATGAGATTTCTAATAGCTCTATCCTTTAGTATCTTATTTTCATGTGTACAAGGCTTGATGATTTATTTCTTCTCAGTGTATTCTTTCATAGTCTAAGTCATATTTAGGTCAATCTACAACAGCACCTAATTACTATTGTGCTGAAAATAGTAAAACTGTCCAATTTACATTGATGACGTCATCTCATTCTGCATGGCAATCAGCATCAAACTGCTCTTTACAACAATGTAATTTAAACTTAAATGATAACAACAACTGTCTTTCGTCATCAACATCTTGCTTCAATTACTGTGCATTCAACAATAGTAGCTATTGTGTATCAAATACTTCCGTATGCATTGTTAACTCGTGCTACGCACCAAAATCAGTATGTCTACCATTGTCAGTGATGAATTAATCTAAAAGAGGTAAAGACACATTTGTCTCAAATTTGTAAGTGTATAGGAAGTAATTAAAGTTATTTTGTCAGGATTTTAGTTAAGACATGAGTAGATATGACATTCTAGTTTTAAAAAAGTCAAGTGTTAAAGCAGATGTACTGAATATGTCCGCGATGATCGGTTTCGACTTTTCCATGACCCTAGAGTCTATGTTTTTGATAACAATGGTCAACTCAACTTTGAATTCTAATAATGAGGCACTCCTCAAACTTCATGTATTGTGCCTGGAGTTCTCTTCAGTTATTCAAGAAAATTTTTTCTTTTTTCGTTTCATCTTTAGCCTTTGTTGCTGGATAAAATAGAATGTACTGATTACAAATATCACATTCTTTGCCGACATAAACTAAATAAATAGAAAGATCTTGAGCATTTTTCAAAAGCCTGAAAAACAGTATTCGAGCTAAAAGGCAATTAATATCTATGCATGATTTATTGAAAATAGACTAACTCGATACAGAATTTTTATCTCTATTAGAATCTATAAAAATGTTTTGGAGTAATTAGTCCTTTCTAATCGTTAATCATCGAACATCACTCGACAGTTAGGTTTATGGATTTAAGTAGGGTTTTTTTTGCATCGCTACGATAACATAGTATACATAGACGAGTCATCAAGATATTTACATTCAAAGTGCAATTCAATGAACTCGTTCTAATGAGACTATTTTGAACATGATATTTAGCTTTTGAATAATCACTTGACAAAAATCTGATTTTTTTTTTTAGAATATTCTAATAAAAAGTATGTTATCAATTTAAGAATGTTGAAAATAGTCTTAATAGAAAGATGTAATTGAATTATACTTTCGATGTAAGAATTTCGTTGACTCCGTCATGTGCACTATATTTTCGTACGACTGAAAAAACCCCTCCTTGAAATCATAGACTACGATTGAGACAGTATTTGATGATTATTGATTAAAAAAAGATTAATAGCTTCAAAATATTTTTATAGATTATGATAAAGATGAAAATTCTATATTAGATGAGTGTATTTTACAATTAGTCTTGCACGGATATTAATGATCTTTAGACTCGAATACTGCTTTTTGGGTCTTACTAAAATGCTCTAAGTTTCTTTTATTACTCGGCTTATATCAGTAATAAATGTGATATGTGTGATCAGCACATCCTATTCTATCGATCTACAAAGATTATAGATGGAATAAGGAAAATAAATTTTCTTGAATATCTAAAGAAGACACCAGATGCAAAATAAATCTGTGGAAATTAATAAGGATCCATCAGCATATTGCAATTGGCAGTTAGTTTCTGTGATATTGAAAGTGATACATCTAGTTTGAGAAATGCGTCATTGTCAGGAGTCAAAAATTAATTGACGGTCGTTATCAGAAATATTGACTCTAAGATTTGGGGAAAGACGAAATCGACCATCGAAGACATAATCAACACATCTATTTTAAATTTAGCTTTTAAAGCTAAATTCCAGTGACAATAATATGAGAGATTGATCGACATAAATTTGACCAATCAAGTTAAAGATGAAAATGAGATGGAAAATTAAAACAGATTGACATTTTCCATATAATCAGAAAACAAAAAATCGATGTGATACGGCAAATCGGCTAACACAGAAGTCATCGTTTTTGCAATAGTTTAAAGTTTTGTTTTTCGTCTTTTTTCAAGAAAGACTTATATTCCAGTTGCAATCATTTGAAAGATGTTAAACTATACCAATGATAATATCCAGTTTCTTCGTCTTAAAAGTAATACTTAAAAATAATTCTGTCGACAATCTTCATGATATTCTTAGACTTGTTGATAGACAGTGTTCTGAGAGAACATTCTCTAAGAATAATCATATTGTAAGTAAAATCACTGAGCTGGGTGATAATATAATATGAATAATCATATCTAGATGAACAGAATTTTTATATAGATCAAGTCAGGTTAAAAAAAATATCA
This sequence comes from Rotaria sp. Silwood1, assembly GCA_905250075.1. NCBI lineage: Eukaryota > Metazoa > Rotifera > Eurotatoria > Philodinida > Philodinidae > Rotaria > Rotaria sp. Silwood1. Next base: position 515,635 of record CAJNOP010000102.1, on the reverse strand, counting down.
AATAAGAGCATCCAATCGAATATCTCGTTTTAAACTGCTGAGAATTTCTTGTTCATTGAGACATGATTGATTAAGAAAGATTATTTAAAGTAATATTTCTTTTGCTCAGCCTCATCTTTCACATACATTTTTTTACCTCTGTCTGGTGCCGTTGTCTTTTAATAGTATTAAATTACTCTTATATTGAATGTGATTGGGTCGATGATATCAATTATCGATGTTAGATCTTGGATAGGATTTGAATAATGAAAACTGATATTTCAAAGAAAATATCTGTCGACTTGAATTAGTTGAAAAAAAACGGTCACTACAATCCTCTTTTTTAACTGGCAAGAACCTTGCATTCTTCAATCGATGTAGATTAATAGCATTATCAGATTATTTTTAGTATCTTCATCAGCTATTAGGTTAATACTTCAATCAATTTTGTTCTTTATTAGACATGTTTCTTGAACCTTCTATTCAATGATAGTTTATTTTTAGTAAACTATTATCAGTATTTTAACCAAAAGTAGAGAAATACAAGCCTGTTCTTTCAGGGAGACAATGAAAATCAATGGAACTTCGAGACAGTATTGCTGGTCGGAAAGTCTTCGAATTTTTACGGTGACTTTCGATCAACTGCTTCTTTCTGGCGGGAAACAGCCAAAAAACTCTCCAATCTGAAACATTGGTTCAAATTTCCATAGATTTTTTATGTTTTTCTGTCTCCTGAATATATTTAAATGGTTCTTCTAAGATGGTTGAACACTGATAGCATGAATACTGCACGAGCTGCACATACAACATCTGTACTACTAAATGGAGAAGTATTAGTTACTGGTGGATTGAATTATACTTCTCCTTTAAACAGTGCTGAATTGTATGATACATCAACAGGAATTTGGGCAACAACTGATAGCATGAATGATGCTCGAGCTGAGCACACAACATCAATATTAACAAATAGAAATGTGTTAGTTACTGGTGGATACGGGATTGTTACTTTAAAGAATTCAAAATTATATTAATTATTTCAAATAAATGAACAATTAATCGTCTCATGTTTATAGATACCTGCAATTTTGCTTTCAAACACTAATTTGATAAAAAGAACTATTAAATTTCAATGACAATTATTAAAGTTTATGGAGATGTGTTCGGAAATGCTGCATCTCAACAGAAGATGTAGTATCTTTATATATATCTCTCCAGCAACGATAAAGAAGGAAATACAAACATACACACCCACGCCCATAATATAATCGTCTATTAATAGATAATTTGACATCTCTCTACAATTCTCCAGCATTCTCAATTTCCTGAATATATGACACCTCTCTAAATTCTGAAGTGGTAGAAAGATCATCGACATTCAATTTCTTAGAAAAAAAGTAACAACAATAATAACAATTTCATGCCTCATTTTGTACAGAATATTCCAAGTATATTTTATCGTTACATCAGCTTGACTGGAGTGTACTTTTTTGATAGCTTATTGGATAGGTTGTTAATTTTGGTTGAATGGGAGAGCCATTATATGACACATTGATATTGTTTTGAACAAATTGTATTCCAAAGCTTTCATGCAAAGAAATAGAGGTTACGATAGAAGATAATTAAATGTCATAGAGGGTGTGAGTGTTGGTATGGATGTTGGTGCTTACAACATTTTTATCCACATCCACCCGCGTTCCAGCTATTCTCGTTTGTCTTACTAGTGGAATTCGAAGGGTCTTATTGGCGAATTATAAGAAAAAGTTCTGGAAATCATTCTGTGCACATCGATGCTCTAATTACTCATCGGGCTCCCTAGGATTCGTGGAGAGAAACATGTGTTTTTCGATATGTGACAGGGGGATTTAGAATACACTTAGTCGAATTCTGCCATTCGATAGAGAATGCTGCATTGTACTTGAAACTTCAGTAAGAGTATGTCGAACGCATGTTCAGCGAATTGGCCCTGGAATTACTCGTATCAAGTATTAACGTCACCTGCATAAATATTTACCACCGTGTGTGTTTCAAATTACAATGGGAACATGATTTTAGTCACTAAAATGAATGAAATCAACATTTTATATTTAAGTATCAGTAAAAAATGTAAATTTTATCAATAAAAATGCAAACTTTATCAGTAGACGAAATATGTTTTATTCGTATAAAGATTTATGTAGTAAAAGAAAAACAAATACAGAATAGAAAAGAAGAAATCCAAAATAGAACTTCAAAAAAATGAATGGAAAATAACAAAATGAAGGTTCAATTCTTGTACTAGTAAATCAGATTAAGCCTTTGTTAGTCTATCTCTTTTTCTTTTCCCTCCAATCGGTACTGTTTTTGCTATTGGTGATGGTTTACAATATTTCAAACGAATACCCATAGCAACAATGTATTTACATATATAATTCTTTAAAAAATCTGAACAGTTGCATTTTTTATTTTCTCTTCTCATACACCAAATATTACATCATTTTTTTTTGAACTGTTTGAAAGCTGTTTACTTTTTATTTTTTATATGTACTCTAATTAGCTCATGCAATATTGAAAGTTATTGTCAAAAATATTGATAGAACATGATATTCTCTGCACGATTTATCATCTTTGATTGTAATCCATTCATTGTCTTATAATATTTTAATGTAATATTTAAAAATATTTCTAAAAATAAATAAAGTAGTATATGTAGGTTTGAATCCTTGTTTTTTTTTTAACCTTTTCTTCGTTTTTCGCCATTCGTTTTATTAATAATAATCATTTTATATTATAATTGATGTTCAAATTTCGAAAGATAATTTAATATACTTCTTGAATCTACTTTCAACTTAACTTTTCATAAATCTTTCGATAAAACGAATAATTTAATCCTACTAAATATTTGAAAAAAGATTCTCATGGTATTTTTATATTAAGGTATATACATATTATTGACTTATTTGTTTACTATCGATAAATAATGCATCTAAAAAGCTAACGAGCTTACTCATTCATGTGTAATAACAATACGCAAAATCCATTCAATCATAAATAATGTCAACGAAAGACAAAAACAAAAAAGTGACATGCGTATGTATAATCATGTTTGGTATGACGATATATATTATAATTAGATGAATATTTTATTTCAAGGCTAAACTACGATACTGGCAAAAATCGATCAATATGATTCAAAAAAAAAGATATGACATCGCCTACATTATCTTAGTTTTTTTTCTTTAGCTAAAGTCATGTTCTGTCGATCACTATGATACTATATAAATCTCATCAACTGTACAAAATAAGTTATATCTTACATCATACTATTCGAGTTTGATATTATCAAAGGATCATGAAAAAGTTAATGTTACAATTATTACTAGCAATTTTAGCTATTGTTGCTTTATATACAGTTCAAGTTGATGCCACTGACATTGATAAATCACGTGTTATAGTACTACCAACTCCAAAACCTCCAATTGTCATTGATCGATGTATTTACTGTTTTCTGCATCCAACAGCAACTGGATGCAATCCATGCAAATATGGTTCACCAATCCTAAGTGTTCCTTGTGGACAAGGAAGTAGAAGATGTGAAGCATTAGGTGGTACATGTAAATATAATCAATGCGATAGAGCTTATTGTTGTCCATATGAACATCGAGGTTGTTGTCCACCAGTATTATATACACCTATCGTCATTGGAAAACCTACTTTCTGCTTGCCAAGATGTAAAACCGATAGGGATTGCAGCATTTATCAAAAATGTTGTGGAAGTTGCCCACGATGTGTCAATGCTGTATACACATAATTACAAAGACTAATATTTATTTTGCCTACAAATAAACTTTAAAATTCTTTTTTCTTTTTGTTTCTTTTTTACATAACTCATAAGCTCGCTTCAATTATTTTTACTAATTGTTTTATTTCACAAAACAGAACTATCCTCTTTCTCTCACATTTATTATATTATGAAAATTGGAATAAAAAAGAGATTAGCAATTTAATAAACAATTTTTTTTTATGTTGCATTCGTTAGATAAAAGAATATTATTTTTTGAAAAATATGTTGTAATAAATTGTTCAGTTCGACAAACTTCTGAATAGCTAAGATTATATTACTATGTATTTTTAATTTGCTTCTTCACTGAGAAATAGTTGCTACTGGTGAAAGAAGTTTATTACAAAATATTTATATAAACTACCAAAGACAGAAATATTGCGAATTGTATTTTTGATATTGAATATATAGTTTATGAATTCTTTATTTTAATTTTCTATTTAATAATATTCTGTATTGGCTCAATAATGTAAACATGGGAACTATAACTGGACAATTTGTATACTTCAAAATAATATTCTCAACTAGAGAATGTGACAAATATTGAGAAAAATACAAACGATATATGAATACATTGTTTTTTCGTTATCAACTTCTAATTATATGACAAGTGTCTATTCTTGTGTTATTCATATCTATCTTCATAACATTCTTTTAGTCACAAACTGTATATTTTCTATCAAAACTATCATTTGTAATACTCTTGTCATCGATAAATACGTATATATCGTTAATATTTCATATAATACTTTTATGTCAATTGTGTTGTTGTTGAGAAAGGATCAAAGTTTTTCTATATTTTTATTTAATATATAAGTTCTTGTCATTTAGCTGATTCAAGTGCAAAGCTTGTTGTGACTGTTTTGTGTATTGAATTCAATAAAGCGAAAAAGTTGGTGGACATTGAGTAGTAGAAAAAAAATCACGAAAGTGCCAAGCCAATTGATTCTGAGCTTTTAGCATCATTTTTTGACTCTATGTAGGTCTCAGTGACACTAGAAAAAGTTCAGAAACGTTCATTCTTCTAGCTTATTAATGAAGAGACACATGATCAATTTACTGAACTTTTTACTCAGGACAAGGCATTTGAAAAAAACATTCGAACAAAGAGTTTTGATATGATGTGCCATCTGTAGACAGATTCATTAATCATTAAAAAGTCTCGAAAGTTTCAAAGAAAATGAATGTGTTTTTTTTTCAAATATTGAATTTCCAATGAGCTTGACAATTGGACTCTTCTGTGATCAATAGTTAATTTTTGGAAATTGAATATATCGAGAGAGACATAATCATTTTTTTTCCAACTTGTTATGTGAAAATATCTTTTGACAAGATATAGCAGCCATAGTAAGCACAACTTTAAAGACATTTTCAAAATAAAAGTCATTAAATTGTCACCCGACACCTATTTTAATGTAAGAAGCAGTATAAATGCTGATACATCTGTTACGAACAAAAAAAAGAGGCATTTTAGTCAACAAGTAACATGTATACGAAAATAATTTTACATCAAAGAGTTGTTCAAAAAACTAATTTCTTTTTTATAATTTAGTTTTTAGTTGAATTCTCTCTACAATAGACATAGGTTAAAATAAGATACTAGAGAAAAATGTTTTTATTTTGAAAACACATTTGAATGTAATTAGAGACAAATAATAAACCGACTCAATACTAAATTTGTCCTGAAACAGTATGTCTGCGCTAAAAAGTAAGCAAAAGATTTCTTCCGAAAAGTTACTTTTGTCTTCAAATTGGGTATAACTATAGAGTAACTAATATACTTACGATAGAAAACAGTTCAATTAAAAGAGATTTTTCATTTACATACGATTATTTTAATTCAATTCTTGTGTTATACCTGATTTTAACTTATGCAACTAAAGTTTGCAAATATTTTATACATGTTGTTATAGTCATTGAGAAGATTTATCTTTAGTATATAATTAAAACTAATTTCAATAACAAAAGAATTGATTTAGTACCATAGATCGCTTTATGAAAAAACATGTAATCGTGTTATTTGTACGAATATTCTAGTAATCTTAGAAAAATGTTAATAATTTATGTCTTCTTAATTTGTCAACAGCTAGAAATATGATCTGAAAATTTTAAGTTATTATACCGGTTTATGATCGAATTACTGACGCTTTCCGAAAGATCCGAAAAAAGAAAAAATTGGTTTCGTTTCCAAATTTTAATAGATCCATCATAGTTAATAATCGATGGAAGACTTTTTCTATTTGAAACGTCACCATCGAGTCAATAATGCAAGTATTTTGAAAGACATTTTTTGTTCATTATCTTATTGTTAATTAATTGGATAATAATTTAAGTTATAAAGCTATAAACTGTAACTTCTCAACCACAATATAAATTAAAATATGCAACCAAGAATAGTTTTTCAAAAGTTGCACATATCAATATTTCAAAGTTGTATTAATCTTCTGTAAGTCTCATTAAAAATAACATATTGATATAACATCAATTATTATGAAAATTAATGAGATCTAGATTCGCGTTGAAGTCCATATCAAAGGTTCGAATCCATAAACTTGATGAATGTGATAGTAATCAGTCAAATCGAATAATTTCACAGTTGGTTAAATAGAATTTCTAAAGAAATTGACATGAAATGCACAAATTAACGTTAACAACATACACGGATGCAATTATTGACATATAATCATATGATATGTGACAGCACATGTATATATTCACAGTAGATGAACGATGAAGTCATCTTCTTGATTAAGTAAAGGAGTAAATAATTATATGTTAGTTATACTGACGAAGTATAAATAGTAATATTAATGCAGTATACAATGAATATTCTTAATTTTTTTTTTTCTTGAAATAATTATTTGAATAGTCATGTAATCATTGGAAGAAAACATTGACTAAACATTATGTTAGTTTTATTTAAAATAATTTATTTTAAAACTTTTAATAGGCGTTAAATAATAAGCTGATTCAATACTAATTGATATTTTAAAACTTAATTTTTAAATAATCATATACATTTTCTTATTATCGTATTAATTATAGTGTAAACTCTCAAGTGTTTGTTGAGTATGACAATCATGAATTTTAATTCAAAAAACAAAAAAATTCCGAACAAATTATCAACTTTCTTAAGTTTTTAGTTTATAAAATTTCTCTTCACTAACTTTCATCAGTCTTATTATCTCTTGAAATATTAATAATTTGATTTTCTTTGCAGATGTTGAATATTCTCCTATTGACTTCAATGACAATGATCAATCATTTTTTTTTTGAATTATAACTTCTGATATAAACTGATACAGTTTTATCTGAAATATATTTACTTTGTAGATGTCTTTATTTTTATTTTTTTTTTCGATACAAATTTTAATCATAACTGATAAATAAAACATCATTAATATGAAAGATCTGAACAAAAAAAAAAATAATTGTTATTGTTTTGTTTCAATTATTTGATCAACATCATCTAATATAAGTGTTAATTCAGTTTGTTCAATTATTGAATAAACATCATTAATATGTGCTTTAAGAGTTTGAGCATGAAATGTTAAAATACTCATAGATGTAAGCCAAAGAATTATATTAAGATATCGTTTCACAGCATCATAATAACCATGTTTATAAAGAAGATATTTCCATGTTACTTCTACATATTTATTTTGAATTTTTAAAATATTAATAGAATTTGTTAAATCTTTCGAAATATTTGAATAATAACAACAAGTATTTTCCGAAAAAGCAAACAATGATATTGATAATTTAGCCAATACAATATCAGAATCAATATATTTTCTTGCTCAAATATGAATATCCATTGTACGTTTTCCATATTTGACAATCATAGCATTCAAGAAAGCATCAAGACCATATAAATAAGAATATTGCATAATAAATGTACCACTCATACAGCATACATTATCAGCAGCAGTACGAAGTATTATAGAACGATCATCCGATGATAATTTACGAAGATCATCATTTGAACGAAGATATGTACCTGCTGTTTCATAAATTGATACTAAAAATTCTTCTACAAATACTTTGTAAATCATATAATTGGATTCTGAACTATCGTATTTATCTACTAAACGTTGAGTAAATGGTAAAATTTGAGATTCATTATAACAATGATATAAATTTGTAAGAAGTGTCCATTGATCAATAGTTAATAATGATTGATCTGATTGTAAAAGATTTAATGTTGGAAGCTAATAAATAAATAACAAAAAATATGTTATATTGTAAGCAATCTAAAAATAGTCGCAATGACGTTTTTATATTGTATAGTAAGCTTTCAAAAACTTTTTTTTTTTCTTTTATATGCAAAAGATGTATGGAAACGTATTCTAAATAAATTAGGATATAGAAAAATAGCTCTTAGCGAAATTTGATTATTATGGTATTAGTCGAGAAATGATCGAATATCATAGCAAAATGAGAGCATGACGTATACTCTATGATAGGATAAGAATACTTGATATAGTTTAGTTTAAGAATAATTATATATAATAAAAAAATTTTGACATTCAGAACAAAAGCATTAAAATTGTCATATTTATAATATATTTAAAAGTACATAACAGGTGACATAAACTGGCACTATCTGTTGTGTTTAACTTATATAGAAATATTTATTCAATGCTGACGCAAGAAACAAAGCATATCTTTTGAATATTAAAAAAAACTCATGAACATTTCTTCGCAAAAAAAAAACGTTAGCAGAATTGAAAATTTGACTTTTTTTTTGATTTTGATACTTTTTGAACAAAATCTTCATTTATGATAAGATTAACATTGAAGAAAATGACAATAGATTTCTCATTAGAAATTTTATTTCTATCAATTTAATTTAATAATCTTACCCTATCTGATTGATGTTGTACTTGTATTTTACATAAAGTATTTATTGTTGATTTAGACTTTCTTGATGCTCGAAATTTTTCAGTTTTCATTCCAGATTTAAAACATTTAACAAGTCGACATGCTGAACACATATGACGATTATATCGATTCATTTGACATTGATTATTAAAATTACATATGAATGTTGCCTAAATGAATAAACATGAAAAATTAAATGAGAAAACAGAGTTCATCTTACTTGTCCAACATTAGCATTTCGTTTAAAGAACATTTTACATGCATAACATGAAATAACACCAAAAAATGAATATTCAGCAGGGGCACCACATATTCGACATTCATATGGAAATATTTTTGAGTTTTTAGTTTTGACCGACATGAATTGACTTACTGTATTATTTAATGTTAGTCTTCTAAATAAAATTCATCTTAGATTAAACTGAACTCATTGTAAGAATGAATAAAGATGATTAAAGAAAAAAAACAAGTCTACGTTTCTATATAAAGCAATGGTTATTTGGTTTACATCAGTGTTTTTTTCTTCTATGTAGAACAACTATATTCTTTTCATTATAAATCATCATAATGTGTCTATGTCTCTACATAATTGCGTTGTTCTTCACAAAAAAAAATAAAAAAAAGTCTGCTTTTTTTTTTCTGTTCTTATCCGTCTCGTGTTTCATCTATCTCAAGATCCGTTGCGCATAGTTATGAAACAAGTATAGAACTACCATTAGAATCATAATTTTCATCAAGGATTATAAAGTTAGACTTAATCAAATAAACACGTATGTTTATGATGAAAAAATCATGATTTTTATGGTTTCATGCTATATAATGTCATCCATGTATATTGTGTTTTTAAACAAAATGCTGAACAAAGACAGTTGAATGAATGACATCTATTTATTAAATGAAAAAAAAAAAAGGAAAAGTAATGACAGATCTACTACAAATTACATCAATAACTTAAATCAGAGTAAATGAAACTTGAACAGTTGAGACTATTTGATTATCCTATTCAAATAAATAATAATTGTTAATACAAGTGAAGTTTTCAAAATAGACTAATTATTTTCTTTTCTTTCTTACAATTTTTTTTATGAAACAAGAGCTTTCAATTACGGATAAACACAAGTAACATGCATCCCTTAGATTTGCTAAGCATTTTCTTAAAGAACGACACTTTATTGTCAACTCGAAACTACTCACCATAATCTCGTTAAATTTTAGTCCTAAAATATTTGAGGATCCCAAAAAAAAGCAGTAATATCTCATAGTTTGACTCAGTGAAAAGTATTTTTCATAAATAAAAGACAAGTTGTGATCTAGAACTCGCTTGAGGTGAATCTCAGAGTTTCAAATCATAAACATTACTTGTAAAGAAAAGTAATTTTCGAAATCTGTAATACCAAAAACGATAATATACCTTTTGAAAAACACAATCATATACAGACTTATATCCATAATTGATCTGTGCAGCTATTGTATAGTCTCGGACATGTAAAATTCGAGTGAGTTTTATATCACTATTTGACTAGAAATATCTTTGAACACATCAAATGACTAAAATACACTATTTGTAGCTACAAATAAGCGTTTCCTAGTGAAACTATCGAAAATGCTTTCGTATTAAGTGGCTTTCATTATGATAGTTCGGTCAAAAAGCAAAATAGATAGCTTATTCAGAATCAGCGTCAAAAATTGCATCGATTACTATATCTTTTAGTAATAACTGTTTTCGATGGAAAATCAGTCTGTGATTTCCCTCAGATTTATTTTGCTAAAATTTTGTCTCTAGTTTCCGAGGTCGATTTTTCACAAGAAAATAAAAGATTTCTAAAACATGTAATAATGAATGCAGTTTTTGACATTGATTCAGAATAAGCTATCTATTTTGCTTTTTGACAGCAACAAATTTTCCCGATAATAAAATAGAATCTAAAAATAAACTAAGTAGACAGTTTTGTAGCTCGCAGTCTGATGATTCTAATAAACTAAGATACATGCTTCAAACCTAATATTAAAGACTAGAAATGAGTTCAATGGTAGAAAGAATAATCACTGTGAAAATTAAAAAATTGCAAATTAAAAATAGTGTTTGAGATCTCTTTCAATATTTCTAGTGAAGCTTGACATGCTCTATCGAATATTATTCTGAGATTTTCAATATGTAGTCATCCTATTTTCAAAAAATTTATAAAATATTAATATTAATGTGAGACTTTAAGGTATTCGATTGAAAATTAAATAAGTCGAGAACGTAAGCAGCTAGTGATTTGCAGTTTCCAGCAATCAAAAAAGTGGACATCATTGGTTTTGAAATGATTTTGTCCTATAAACTATTGGAGAAAAAGACGTTTTCATATCTTACTTTTGTTACCTAACTTACCAATTCCTAAGATAAGAATTTTACTTCAAAACACAATGGGTTATTGATCTTCGCACATGAAATTACCATTTAATCACGAACTGAAGCCTATAGTCTCTTATGTCACCGTTAATCTCGTTCAAACTATTTAAAACGAGTACCTAATGCTCATTATTAAAGTATTATCTCTCAAACTCTTGTAAAGATATAACATCTTAATAATATCTAAGACAAATATATATCACATCCGTTTCCGTGATTGTTTCAGCTTTAAAAGATTCAGAAAAGTGTTCAGCTATTGACACGTGATATCCATCATAGACGACATCATTAAGTTAGTAACGATAATTTAAAAAGAAAAAGTTGTCCATGAGATAGCACCTTTCGAATACTGAAAATCTGAACTTGATAGCTGCAAAATTTTCTGAATCATTTGAGAAAATTGATATTCTTCAAAAATTAAAACTATACGAATTTTCAATTAATGAAACTTCAATTATTCATAGGAATATAGGTAATAGGCAATAGAAAATGTTACAATATCCTTAAAAAAATATAAATGAAGGTCATATTTAATGCATGAGAAGTTAGGGAATTTAGAAAGTAGTGGTGTTCCATTGTCGACAACTCCGTTGAAGAGTTCTCTCCCACCTACTCTACACCTTTCAAGCAATATGCGATAACTCATGCATTTCGGACCTTCACTTTTTACCTATTCGAATGATTCATTTATTATGGAGTGAAATAGAAGTTGTGCAATAACCTTTTTTTTTTGTATTGATGAAATTTTTTGCTGATTGATGATTCAACATGACCATAAGTTTTAGCAATTGATGTAGTGTGTCACAATGTACACGCATGAGGGATGTATATTCAATCTTTTAGCTCAGAGTATGAGATAGTAGACCAAGTTCAGTTGCATCTCTATATAAGAAAAATTTTATTTTTCTATTCATTCTTGATAAGAAAGTTCATCATCTACAATCTAATATTATCTTTTACATAAAGATTTATGAAAATTTTCATTCAAAAATTCATAAATAATTAATATTTTTCAATATTTAGACATTGATTGATGAAAAAGAAAAAAAAAAAAAATTTTTTTTGTCATTAATAATTTTAATCTAACAAAATCAAAATTTTAATTTCATGATTTCGTCATATAATGTTGTTTATATTGATATGTTTTTAATATATCAATCGCTTCTTTGATCTAAAAGACAAGCAAAAAACATATTTTAACTATTGATTTTTAATTATTTATTAATTAATTCTAACCTTTTCTTTGAGTATATTTTGTGATTTAATCAATGTTAAAATATATTTTATATCTAATTCAATAAACATTCCAGTAATTTTCGCTGCTAAAGTTGGTTCAATCTGTTGAACAAGTACAAAGAGTCGTTCACCTAATAATTGTTTTTGTTCAGTCAATGTTACATCACGTAACATAGCTGGTGTTAATATTTCAGTACCAGGTACATTTATATTTCCTTCATCCTATGACAAAAAAAAAAAAAATTTGAATATTTAAAAAAAAAACAAGAAAAGCAAATCTTTATCGATTACCTTATTATCATCTATTTGTTTAATTTGATAATTATTTTTATGAAAAATTTTAATTAAATATATAGGTAATTGATTTTTATCCTGTTCTAAATAAATAGATGTTGATAAATTTGATAAATCTTGTCGAAGTTTATTTAATTGTTGTGTATATTTTAAAAGATTAATATTTTCATTTAAATCTGTATTAATTTCATTATTAATTTGATTTAATAAATTAGAAAAATCTTGATGTTTTTCATTGAAAATTTTTTGAAGATCATTTCGAGCTTGTTGAGCTGCTTTTTGAATTTTTGCAATCGAATGATTTTCCCATTGATTAATATAAATAAAAAGAACATGATCATCATATTGAAGTAAAGAAGAATTATTTTCTATTTTAATTTGTACATTATCGTTTGTTGCCATATGGATAAATATTTTTCAAAATGATTATTGTCTTATTCGAATGTCGATGGTAATAATAATAATAATGTTAGTTTATTCACTACAAATAAAAACCTTATTTTTTGTTCTCATGTTGTTGTTTTTTTTTTTTCATCGTTCTGATTGTAAATACAAAAGAACAGAACAGAAGAAAAACACACACATACCTGTATGACCTTGATATCCACAGAAAACATGATTTTTATTTTGTTTTATATTCAAAAAAAAAAAAGAAATTTTGATGCAAAAATAAAAGAAATCTATTGAATTATTGTTTTTAATTTTATTATTATGTGTTTAATTGTAAATATTTGTCTATCTAAATATTATATTGTATTAACAGCTGTGTAAATTTTTGATTATAAGAAACGAAAACATAAGCGATTCAATGACACAAAGTACCCATCTATTGGAATAACCTGTTTTTCATTGAATCATACAGATAACAAGTTGAAATTAAATTTTTTTTTCAGATGTTTTATTGATAATCATAAGTTTATTTTTTTGACGATGTAAAACATCCAAGGGGGAAACACCTATTACAATATTTATCAAACTATTTGTATAAATTATATTTTTAGAAAAAAAAAACAACATAAAGTTTAAATAATTTATTATTTCTATCAGAAAATTAGCGCAAGATTATTAATTCGCATTCATTTAAATAATTGTTTTTGTTTTTATAACAATGATGATAATGATGGACGAGCAGTTCTCTTTTGGGAATTGAATTATACATATATATATATTTATTTATTTGATTAATATCTCTTTTTTTTATTAGCGCATGTATTCGATATTTGGAAATTTTCTTTCTTTCAATTATTTTTATAAAAAGAAAAATAATATTATTCATTCATAGATCATTCTAATAAAATATTGTACATTTTTCAATAGAAATATTACATTAATTTCTAAATTATAAGACATTTCAGAAGAAATATTGACATATGTAAAATAAGATTATTCGATTGATTTAATTAAAAATTGAAGTTTAATACAAAAAAAAACAAACAAGGTAAAATTTCATACAGTAAAAATTTCATTCAATGATGTATTGTTTTAAATTGAATAAATACTTGAAACTACATATACTAAAATACTGTCAGAGAAAAAACATAATATATATATATATATTCTACAATGTTTAAGAGAGATATCGTTGATGTTCTCAAATGTTTTATTTTATATTTAAAATCGAATAAATTTTTGTATTCTATGATTATATGTATCTGCTACATATAAATTAAGTTGATTATCAAGTGTTATAGAATATGGATTATTGAGTAAAATTGAAGTATTACCATTTGAATTTGTTACACCAGCAATTGTTGTACCATTTGATTGATCATAGGAAAAAAATTGTACACGATTATTACCCATATCAACAACATAAATATTACCCATTGGATCTATTGTAACATCCGTTGGTTGATTGAGTTTATTTGATGTGCTACCACTTAAACCATTTATGTTACCAGCTACAAGTGTCCAGTTTTGACTACCTATTATCCAACGAACAATATTATTAGCACCATAATTAGCAATTAATAGACTATTTGTTGATGAATCAAAACAAAGACCTATGGGATTTGACAATTGTGTGATACTTAATCCAGCTCCATTACCACCTGCAATAACAGTCCCTGATGAAGCACCCGAAAGGTAGCGCATTATACGATGGTTGCCTGTATCTGATATATAAAGTGTGCCTGAACTTGAATCACGTGCTATTCCATATACTATACTTAAAGTATCATTGGTACTTCCAGAAATACCTAAAAAATATACAGACTTATCATTCTATTATTATTGAAATTGATTTATTTACCAGTACCAGCAGCTAATGTACCGGAAGATGATCCACTAGTCCATAATTGAACACGATAATTAAATGTATCTGTTACGTAGATATTACCATCTGAATCAACAGCAACATCACTAGGAAAATTTAAATAGCTGGATGTTGAATTCGAAGATCCATCTACTTGACCAGCAACTGTAACACCGAACGATTCATCTCTTAAATATTTCTGTACTCGATTGTTAAATCCATCAGCTATATAGAGTGTAGTAGAAGAATCTAATGTTAAACCAAAAGGTACATTAAGTAGATTTGAAGCATTTCCTTTTTGACCTGTACTACCAGCTATAGTTATAGCTGATGGATTCCAACGAAGGATAGACATTGTATCTATAAAAGTAAACATATTTACGAAGAAATTTTTTTCTATTTACCTACTTATTGTTGCTTTCGATCTCGTCAATAGAATACCAAGAGTAATAGCAATAGCTATAATTAAAACAAGGCCTGTAACTACTGATATGATTATACGTTGTTGTGAAAATCTATAGAAAACAATCAATCATAAACGCAATGATTCAAATAAGATTAAAATAAAAAAACAATTTAAATGATATTGACTTATTCTTTTTGTTTCTATCATCTTTTTGACGATGTCCATTTTGAAAAGTTATCCAATCTGGCCATTCATTGCTCTGCTAATTTCATTTTAGAAGTTATTCATTAGCTAAAAAGAAAAATATTTCTACGACAAATATGATACCTCACTATGATTAGTAATTTTTGATTCTATTGTTTCTTTCGTTGAATTATCTTTATAATGCTTTGAATTTTGATTAGACTAAAATGAAAAAAAAAAAAGAACAGAACGTTTACATTTTTTCTTGCCTTTGCAAGCAATAAAATACATAGAATGACAAATTACAACATTGTAAAATTGATATAACAGATGTTGGATGTTTGGCATTTTTCATTCGAGAAATGAATGATTTATCAGATTCATTTTGATGATAAAGTGTACTGAGAGTATTCGAGTCCTTTTTTTTGTAAAAAAAATAAAAATATAATCAATATTAGAAAATATTAAAAACTAATACTGAGTTTCGATCTTTTTGAAATATAATAGGTTTCGTGGTATTATTCGTTGCTTGATTTTGATTAGAATCTAATATATTTGATTGAATTTCTTTTCTTATTAACTTGTGTGATCGATGACGACAATATCGATTACGTTTTACAAGATGGACATGAGTTGATTGTGAATTTAATTGATCGTTGTATATATTTTTAGATCGAATACTAGATACTGATGGTTGATCACGTACGTGTACATGAATCGACATCGATATTATATTTTATTGTTGAATGTAGAATTATTGTTTGTCTTTGTTATTCATTGATGAAAGAAAAATATATTTATTATTGTTTTTTTTCGATACTATCGTAAGAAAATATGTGCTTTAGAAGGGTTTCTTATTTCAATTTCTATTGTAGATGATTTGATTTAGTTGAATTATTTTGTTTTCTCTATTTATTCAGAGGATTGCGAAAATATAATTTATTACAATGAAAAGAAGAAAAGCGTAGTTACAAGACATTAGTATTTCTTATAACATATCGACTATAGTAAATTCTGTTGTCCAAAATAACAAAGGATTATTGAGTAAAGTAGAATTATTATTACCAATACTAGTGTAATATCGTAATTATTACTTCTTGTATTTCAACCACTGTAAAGTATTGAATAGAATGATTTTTTCAATTTGTATTCTATTGATATCATCAGTTATAAACATCCAACTGAACGCAAAGAGTTTTTGAATGAATAATATTAGAAACATAATAATTGACAATAATAGATAATGTATAAATGATCAACTAGCTCATAATACAAATTCTATAATTAATTATGTTTGCTACTTAGATATTATCATTCTTATCAAACGTCATATCATCGGTGTAATGCAATTAATTTGAAGTTTTTTTTTATGTAATTTTATTGGCTAACCTACAATTGATTCACCAAAGAAAGTATTCTTTCGAAATTTTTTCAGGTGATGATTATACTATAATGCAATGATCAGTTGTTTCAATGAAGTTTGAATCTAGAAAATTATTGACTCATATTCATCAAAGCAGTTTCAGTGTATAAAACCTTTCATAATTTTCCGAGATTTAAACTTAATTAATCAAATCATTATTTTATTAGTCGAAATGCCGTTGATTTGTTTTAATTCATCAGTAAGAATTCGACTTCGACATTAGATGTATTTAATCTTAGATCTCAGACTCGTCCTTTGTTTTGAGATTTTACAGTATATTAACTTTCTTAAATAAGTATAAAAATAAATCAGCTAAAAAATTAAAATCTTCAGTGGTTATATCTTTGTATGATTTTCACACCAAGATGCCTTAACACTACGTAATTTAAGACATCCTTTATAGTACTCAGTAAAGAAATTGTTGAAAAATAAGATAAATTCTGATGATAATCGATTAAAATAAATACATTGTTTGTTTGCATTCTGTCGGTACTAATGAGCATTAAATTCATATCAAGATCAAAGAATATTTCTGGAAATAGTATACGATTTTTCAAGTTCAAAAAGAAGATCATCTCCTGGAATTAAGTGATTTATTGTTGTTGTTTCCAGAGATAAATTCAAATGTTCAATTGAATTCTATTGCTTAAGACTGAAAGTATGTACTAAATGAATCATAACAATAATAATATCTTTATACAAATCGTGTTAATCATTTGATTCTTTAATTGCTGAATAAATAAAATGTTCAGCAAAATTTCAAATAAATCAAATAAGTTTGTAAACATTCATTTCATTTTCCCTACTGATACAATGATGAGAATTTCTATATTTTGAAGCACTTTTACATGAATTATCTAGATACAAGAAACAACAAAGATTTGTTTGTCGATATGTTGATGAAAACATTCACCAGATGGTCTTAGTACATTTTCAATCTTTGATCATGTAAAAACAAGGACGATGATCTCGAAGAACCATTTCATTTGCTGTACCATAAACATAAATAAAAGAAGTTCTTTTTCAAGAAGTGAAAAATTAATTTTATGCGTTTCATTTCGAATTGCATAAAAATTGACTGATTGAGTGTTCACACAAATAAGAATAATTTAGATCAATGTCATTGACTTCATTGTATTTATTCGAAAATCTTTGAGTTAATCTTTTTTACTTTAATACATCAACATTCAGATGCGTTCGCACCGTATACAATGCCATCTAATCAAAATATCTGCATATGATTGGGTTCTTTGAGTTTGAACATTTTCACTTGCGTGATTTCGAACATCATTGATTTTCAATCTATCGAAATATTTTTCAATAGGAACAAAATTGTGTATATGTCTAATCGACCGAAATACTCAAATAAAGTTGAGTTCGAAAAAACAAAGCCATCGATGATAGTTTCAGCAACTTAAAAAAATTTCTTTTTGTCATTAACATGGACAACATGTTAGTTGGCAATAGAAACTTTAGAAAACGACTAGATCGATGAATGTAGTCTAATCATCAATACGATGTATAAGAGCTTCTTTTTCGATTACTATATTCGTTTGTAAAAGCCTAGACACGATAGAAAAACTATTGAAGTCATCATTAAATTATAACACAAATGCACTGCAATTTATGGAAAATTGAAAGCGACAACTTACTTATTTTTGTAACAATCATCAATTAAAAGTTTTGTGTCGTGTGCAGTTTAAATATTGATTACCATCCTTTAATTGTTGATCTTCAACAATAGTCCAACTGCACGTTAGAAAAGAAGAACTTGTCAACAACAAAGTTCGCTTTTTCTGTGACATAAGTACAGCTTCATCATACGACGAATGAGCATTCGGTCTAGTTCAATGGCTAACTACATTATTCTGTTAAAGACCATTTTTTCAAAAACATTTTTGATCATAAACAAATCTTGTTTTCTACATCAGATTCTAGTCTTTTTGCCTGACATTTTACAAATTCTATTTGACATGCTTTCCAAAATATCTTATTTCGACTGGACTGAAATGGATATTAGTTTTGCAATTGGAAAGTGTCATATGAAATGAAGTACTCGCCTTAATTATTCGTGTAAGTTCTAGCTAATGCCTACATTCAAACCGTGAAAATCCTTGATTGTATGTAATGAAATAATAATTGAGACTCATGAATGATTTTGAAAATCAAATAATGTTTGTATCCAAAGAAAATGAAATTGATATACAAACTAGCATTCTGAACAATCTTCATCTAGTACAGAACTAATTTCAAGTTACTAACATACCAGTGAAGTGCTGATTAAGGGTGTAAGTGTCACGTGCGTTTGGGTGAGTATAAGTGAATAGAAGGACTATACTCACAACCACCTTGACACCCAAACCAACAGCCTTCGATTTATCTCATGAAAGAATCAAAATTCGTTAGAGAGATAGAGACTTCCGATTTGATTCAATAAAAAAAAAGCTTTATATTAATATAAACATATACTTCAGTCAATGCTCTGTCGTCGTAATCACTGTCAATAAGAAAATAATTAATGAAAAAAATAAAAAGGTGAAGAAGAACGCAATGATTTCATGAAAAAACATTTGTTAGCTAGAAAGAAAATTTGAATAAATGAGGGACATCGACTTGAAGAGTTTAAATACTCATTCACATTCTACTATCATGATGATGTAATGCGTTTTGAATATATGTTGGTGATCTATCTTAGCTTCGATCAATCTTGTTTTCAAACACTTCGATAAGTTTTTCTTGATATTCTTGTTATTGGCTTGACTGTCGTTGGTACTTGAATTGACCTTTTCTTTCGCGACTGGATTCGTCTCGTTCTTCTCGTATGATGTTCTTCAAGAGAAGTTGCCAGTAATCTTGAGCAATGCTACTTTCACGTAACATGTTCTCACGCTCTTGAAATTTAGTCAGATCTAAAAAGAAGAATGAGACAAGAAACTTTGAGAAGTCATTGAAGCCATGCTCTTACTGGCAAGATCCTGTTTAAATGACATAGCGTTAGATAACTTTCGTCTTTTTTCGTCAATCAATTGTTCAAATTTATCATGTGATGTTTTCAATTGGGCATAGTTCAAACGTGCTTTTGTTTCCGTCTGCTTGTTGTGTATGTCATTCATCTCCATATGTAAACGAACATAGTGATTCTTCTCGACCGATTCTTCTTTTTGTTTATCGTGATTCACAGTAAAAGTCACTGTGATGCCATGACGGGAACATTGAGTAAAATACATTTCTTGTCCCTCTATATTCTGGTCGACATCATGTTCAACGTAATAGCTAGCACGTTCAATGGTGCATGGATCACCAGAATTTTTGGTAAATTTGAATCCAACGTAATCATTTTTCTGCACTTTGAACGGCATAACTTCGAATTTCTGAATTCCAACGGATAATTTGAGATTAGTGATGAATGAGTTCATCTGTTCTTGCACAAAAAAATGCTCAAGATCACTCGATATTGATTGAATAACGTATACTTTGATTTTTGCATGAGATCGAGTAGGAGCTGTGCAAAAATTTATTAAGATCTTATCGATAGTGCCAGCACGAACAACACGATCATTAACATTGAACACAATCAAATCCGTCACATTTGCATCTAATTCACTATTGCCATGGAGAAAACTGTAGACATTGTCTTAATAGGAAAAAGATCTGGATTAACTCATAATAATCTTGAATATGTTTGATACTATTCATATGCTCTCCACTATTTGGAGGATGAATGGGTGTGAGATTGGCTGTAGGCCGGGGTAAAGTGATTAGAATTACATTTCACACTCAAATCTCGACTTCAGTAGGCATAACTAATATGCTTTATTAATTGTACCGCAATCGATGATATTCATTTCTAATATGCTCACCCTTTTTTTTGCCTAGAGATTGAAGGAATATAATAACCAGTTGAATGACATAGTATAGTAAATTCAATGGGGATGGTATTGGAGATTTAATAGCATACTCTTTAACGAGTAGAAACCGATGATAAGCCCAATCCTTCTGTGCATTATTGTTCGTGTTTGCAAGTGTAACACTAGAAGCAGAACCATGTATGTAGTACTGTTTTGCAATATGAGTTTACGCATTTAGACTCAATTGTGTCGTAAAGGGTGCCATGGTGAATTTTCTTTTAAGACCATTTGAAATAAGCGAAATTTCTAGTACTCCCCGCACTAACTTCCTCTTTGTTCCATACTACTTTTCTAGTCAGACAAATAAGAATATAAGAAAACGAGTTTAATTGGCATAAAAAGACGTTTCTTTTGGGTGTTTATTCGTCTGTCTGTTAAAATGGTCATAGAAATTGCTAAAAAGAGATAAAGCGCACATGTGTGTAGGTACATACACTGCATTTTCATTGTTTGTACACTTTACACGGGTTTTCAGAACTCTTTTTCTGCCTGAATGATTATGTCCGCAATTTTAGTCATTAAGAGACTCCATAAACTGCACGTTAGTGATATACTGAGTAGAAATATTGACTTCAAAACATAATCGTGATTACATATTTCACCAATAGACTGCTCGAAAGAAGTATGGATATAGGAAAGGCATCATGCATCAAGTAGAAAGGAATTTTAGATGTCAGCAATCATTCTTGATCAAATTTATATTATTCTATTTGCCATTACTTATGAGTCAATCGAACATATCTCTCTTCTGTGCTATGAGTCTCATAATTTCAGATAAATATATGGTTTTTTAGAAAGCCATCAGTTCATCTAAAATACTTCGTCAGAAATCTCTTTCATATTCTGAACTGTCTTAAATCGTAGATATTTATGAGACCTATTTCAGAATCTATCGCTCAATGACAAAATGAGATTGCTTCGAAGTTCAAAACTCTTCATCTATTTCGATTTTGTTTTAGTTAGAATGTTGCTTTTGAATATCTATCTAATCTATTGTAGCAACTAAAATGCTTTTCGTTCGGTAAAAATTTCTCTTGCCGCAGAGGAGTGCATTGACTGAATTCAATAAAAATTTTTGTTGATGATCGAATGCTCACTTAAAAAGAGCGACAAGTACGTTGAGTAGAAGCACATTGGCGATGCAAACAAAGATAATTGTCAATATAAATGCCGTATTTCCATAGGAATCATTAGCAACTATTTAGAAATATTTTGAATATCATGAGCGCAAATATGGCATGACTTACTTGTAACGCTCGGTGCAGAAACTTGTCTGTAGTCGATAAGATCAATTTGTCCGTAAACCTTCCACATACCCCAATCGATGATATTTCGTAAGAGACTCCATGTCCCGAGGCCGGTTCCGTTCTGACTTATGTTGTATGTGTGAGATGGTGAACCATCCTCGTTTGGAATCCAGGTAACTTGATATGGAGTAGTGATCAGTGCGTAGGAACTGATTGAATAGGCGACAAGAAAAATAAAAATGAAATAAATGAAAAAGACTAAATCTTTCATCTGAAAAGGAATCGAAACGAAATTAATTAGAAAAGCAGAATGCCTTTACTTAACTGTGTTAAATATCATTAATAATTTAGGTCCAAGTCGTTCGTAGGCAGCGAATAGGTGAAGAATACGCAAGTACCACAGAAAGAGATCGATGCACATGAAAATTCTTTGAAACACACGAAAAGCAATAGAATGAGAAATAACCATCAAACGGACTAACTTTGAGACAATAAAGGCTTGTTCGATGACAATAAATCTCGTCATGAAACCGACAAGGTAGATAAAAATAGCCAGAGCATCGAGTATATTCCATACATCTTCGAGCAAGTACGATGACACAATATTGCGCATGGATCTATTACTTTTCATTTTTTGACGACGATGAATTTCAAACTAAACATAGACGGTTAGAATGATCGAATCGCCTCAAAAGTGACAGATAATGTCACGATAAAGTGGTTTTCATGTACCTCAACGAGTTCTTCAATAATCAAACCCCAAAGACACAGATGAAGAATGATTTCAGTGATTGGAATGCCAATGGAATATCTACTACGTTCGCCCCCATTGTTATTGTATGGAAAATAGTCGGCTAGCATAACAAAACTGAAGAGACCAAGAACGAGTACGTAAAATACCTGCAATGACATCGAATGTATGATTGTCTTTAAGTTCAGTGTCATCACCTACAATATTGTAATAGTATCGAACAATGGCTCTTCCACTAAAGAAATCCTTGAGCCTATCGTAGATGATTCGTTTTAGCCAGCTGCGTGGTATCCTATTTCGAAAGTTTATAGACAATGTAAAAAATTTTCTCAAAGAAAGATCTTATTTTAATCGAAAAAATCTGATTATAATTGATTAAAATCATTTGTTTTGACTTATGTTAATCTGAGAAATGGCTTAGGAAGCAAACCGATTATAATCAAATTTTTGCAAAAAATTTTTACATGGATAAGTATCGACAGGATAAGTACGTTTTATGCTATACTCACGCTTCTTTTTTGGCCGGTGATTGAATGATCTGATAAATACCAGAGAATGTTACAAGAAAAGGACAAATACACAGGAAAAACATCTGTAATATTTCAAAATCTCATTAATTAAATCAAGTTCAGCTATACATCACCGACCAAAATATTAACAATATTTTTTCTATGGGCAGGCTGTTCAATATGACCATACCAGAGTCGATCGGCATATGCTTGTACGCATTCACTAGCTAAAAATGTACGGCTATTAGTTTCTTCAGCCAGTTCTATCGGTGTATAGCCGAAATATAATTTTGATTGTGTTGTCAATAAGTCGAGGGCAAGATATTCATCTTGAGAAAAACATTTATCAATAATCTGTGCTGCATGTACATCAAAGTCTCTGATAAAGAAAACACGATATATCATGAAAGAAGTTTTTAAAAACGATTTGTCATACTTCTTTTTTGCAATGTATTCTCGTTTTTGTTCTTTGGATTCAGTCATTTCAGCTGCTTTTTTATAAATTTTACTCGCCACAAGAGCAGCAACAATAGTGTTCTATAATACAACCATAAAATGATTTTGCTTATGATTAAATAACTAAGAAAAGACATACTGGACTGTGTGAACATAAACAAATAGACATATTGAAGCTAGCAGCAAATATTGACCACAAGAAAATATCACGAATGAATTCTAAACAAACAATTAATTGACTTTCACTTCTGTTTATTTACGAATAGAACTTTCAAATCTCCATGAATTTAATGATACTCTTTTCAATCATCAGAAAGTTTAACTGATCTATATAATGATACTGTTTTGTGAAAGTCTAATGACGTTAATCAAATCAACATGGTTGATGTGTAATAATCGTACCTGAAGTAGGAATCAACTGGAAACTAATCGCTATCCTCCTATTACTCTTCTTGAATTCAATCGAAGCATTGGTTGAATAAACTTCATTGACTGCATCAAGATCAAGTGAGTAACTCGAACTCGGACTATTCAAGTAGCATGGAGAACACGAATTCTTGTGGAAGCCAACAGCTAAATATTGGCCTTGTTCTAAGTAGACATTCGAATTGTGTAAATAAAATATTGATTTGTTCTGATTATGTTTATGATCGCTTTCGGATAACTTTTGCATGTAAACTACTTGAAAAGAATTGAGATCTGATGTTGGCGAAAGGATGCAGAGGACTATATTATGTGACCTGTTCATAGTCCCAGATGTATTGTGAGAGTCTGAAAAAACTATCGAGACTTGTTTTATGTAGCCATTTTGTCTGACAACATCATCTCCATTGAAAACAGCAAATCCATTCAGATTTGTTGTTAGTTTAAGGGGATTCTCGATAGTGCCATACACATCGATACTGCCTAGAATTGAAAGTAAAAATGAGAAACGATATGTATCATTATGTTCTTTGTCATACTTAGACGTAATGCTCCATTTCCCTAAAACAGAAAAACTATGATTTTCTTGAACTTGACTGATGAGCTTATTTTACTTCGAGAGATTCGATTGTTTTCAGAGCTTCCGTGTCCAGATATTGTTTATAATACATTTGTTGTTTGTTATTATCGGTATGTACGATTTCTTCATCCAATAATGGTAGGCCAGATTTCTATTAATATTTAAAATTATACATCATTTCTGCAGAATCCCACTCACTTTCTTGTATAAGTCATTAAGATTGATCAATCGTCGAAGACGATCAAATGATGCACCTTGTTCAATGAGAAGTTCAACAAACTGTACCGAGTCGTATCGTATTGCATGAACTAAAGCACTATCTAATTGAGCATCCTTTTGAAAGTAGGTGAAAATTAGAAACGAAGATCCTCTTTTCTTTTAATACTTACTGTCCATGAAATTTTGTTGTTTTTGTTGAATATTTCTGACATAGCCAAATCGAACTTTTTCCAAGCCATCGCCAATTTGAGCTTTTGTACGTAAACATTAGATTCTTCCTGCTTGAACATGATTGCCACTAAATAAAAAAAATGATTCAAATATAGATTTGTATTAAACAAGTACCTCGAAATAAAGCTTCGAGTATGGCATCACCCAATTTGAATTCAGAATCGTCAGACGAGAGTGAAAAAATATTGATTAAGAAGAAGCCTTTCTCCGACATAATCATGTCACGAAAACGCTTTCCATTACTTTCCGTAATTATTTCTTTGTATTCTCTTCCTATTAGTTGTTCTCTAAAATACAAATAAAGTATTTTAAGAATTAGACTTCAATATTACAGAGCAGAATTATTGTTTGTTGGTTGAGCAAATGTTGTTTGATTATGATATAATATATTGTATGCTTTCGAAATAAAATCGGCTGCTCTTCCCGTGCCCTGTGAAAGGTAGAATGCATGTTATTCTCATCACTATTGTCTTTACATTGAGCACGTACTTCAACGACAATGACTGGTGTTTCATGAGTTACTGCTTCAATCACTGTTAGAAGGGATGAACGACCACCTCCAATCAATATTTGAATAATCGGTGTGTTGTAGTCTATCGAACAAAATATAATGACTAAGCAAAATACCATATCGTGTCAATTACTTTGTCTATAATGTGAACTATAACGGGCTTCTCGTTCAATTTCAGTCCGTAACTGAATAGTGAGGTCGGCTCGAACACTATATCGTTTTTTCCTCCATTTCTCATCGCCTGCACCACATCTATCGTCTAGAAGAATAAAGTGAGTATGATTTGGATCGAGAGGATATGTTTGAGGGTTATCTTGTGGTACACCATTGCGATAGAGTTTCTCACGATTAATTTCTCTGTCATCCATCGATACAGATGTCGAATTCTAGACAATAATTCCACTTTTCAAGTAACTTATAAAAAGCATAGACATACTCTTTTACTATTCGATTCACTTGATCGTTTTTGAATGAGTTGTTTATAATCTAGTTTTTGAAGAATGAAAAAATTCATGGGCAAATGACATGTTTATTTTCTCTTACTCGTTGTATAATACCAACTTGCAATTCCAATAACTGGAACTCGAGTATGAGTCTTATCCATACTACTACTCTTGTATGTCCATTTTTCGAATGCATCACCCACATCTTTCATAACTCCAGCATACGTTCCTCCAGTAAACACCCAGGCATCTGTTTCAAAATAGAGAAGAATACAATATAAATCTTGGTTCTTACCAGTAGTGACTGCAGCCGAGACAAGACCCTTTTGAAGGATAGCACGGCTTCTTTCTGCCAAATTGAAGATCTTGGCGCCGCCTACAACTGAGATTATCAGTTCAGGCGGAGACAGTTCCCATTTATCACGCAACAATTCAAGAAGATGCTTAGCTGGTTCTCGTGGTACGGATCCAATAGGAATAATAGAATGGCTAGCTGGCAGTTTTTCAATCGCATGGAAACTTGATTGATTATCTTCTTCTTCATTAGCCTCAGTACGTATCGTCTGTTGGCGAATCTCTTTAGATGTTGCTAGCTGAACTGCATTGGGTGGATTGAATGGATAACGTATGTACTACATTGAATTAGATCAATATCCCCAACGAAAAGACTTTAAACTTACCCATGATTTACGTTCATTCTGCGTGAAATGTATTTGACCATAATCTTCGATTCTACAACATGCAGATCAATAATAGAATAAAATAAAGTCTCTCTCGAACAAAAAAAGCTCCTTTTCTAATAGCTCGTTCTCCTCTATATTTTATTATTATATCTTCATGTACATATCCATGAATAGAGCCCAAATTAAGCCACATATATATATATATGAGGCTCGGTTAACTGGCTTATTGTGTTAATTTTCCTCGACGCATACAAAGATGTCTCATTTCCGTGATACTCTCGTCTGGACAACAGAGTTTCTTTTTCAATTCGTTTTTTCGTCACCAAATGCTCTGTGTTTAAAAAAACCCAAATGCGTCACAAGATTCAGAGTGAAAACGCTCTATAATCTACAAAGGGACAGCTTATTTGATAATTGCACTTTTCATCTTGATAATGGACACAATTCTGAGCCACTAATTTTTTGACATTTAGAAAAAAATAATTTTTGGTACACATTGAGTTCTTTTTCTTATGACAGCAATTTATGCATCATTCTTTTTAACTTCATTCCATTGTTCGGTCATCGATTATAAGTTTCAATTGCAACTCTTTAACCAAAATAATAACAGAAAGAATTCATCGTGTACCTAAACATGATCTTGTTCACAGCGTCAAAAAGTAGTCGCACAGACTTTCCTTCATTTTGAGAAAAAAGTGCAACTATAGAATGAGCTGTTCTGGATAAACTGTAGAGCTTCTAATGCTGCATCTTGTGGTGTATTTTTTTTTCTTTTAACACAGCGTCTTAGGTGATGAAAAAATGAATTGGAAAAAGAAACCTTTTTTGTTCGAGGACGAGTTCAAATACTCACTTATTGTTCGGATATTGACGATTATTTTCTATCACCCACTAGAATACAGAAAAAATATTTCCACTTCGGTGAGTAAGTTTTGACTACTACTTGCCTGATGGACGGCTTTCTTGATTCGGATGTTCGATTGTAATTGCGAAGAATTCATTTCAGTATTTCTCATATTGTGTATTCGATTATTCTTCATTATATTTGTACTGCAAATCCTATAATAAAAGTCACCTTCAACAGTTTATCAATTGCAATGAAGAGTATAGAGCGAAAGTATTCATTCTTTTTTTTTGCTACATCTGACAAGATATAAACTGATACGATTGTTACAGTAACATTGCTTATGATGACAAAGGAGAAGACAGTGAGATAAGAATGAAGCAGACAAACAATGTTTATTCTGCATAAAATAGCGAGTTTTTTTAATCTTTCTGGACACCATCTGTGCATGTTACACATTTTTTTTTAGTTGTTTATTGCCAATATTTGATAAATTATTTTCTGATGAACTCTTTCAGTCGACTTCTATTGTACGAAGACAATAATACTTTGATCGATTCACGTTTGGGTAGTGAAGAGAGCAACCAACAAAGATATCATCAGAGAAAATAGTATGAAAAGCAGTTCAGTCTTCTTTGAAGTGCGTATCGATATAATTTACATTAAAACAAGACCAACAAAACCACGTCGAAACCATTTATCCATACCCACCTAGACAGTTTTGTTCGCGTTGTCAGACAAATGAATAGGGCGTCACACTTCAGAGCAGGAGGACCATATCAGCGTAACTCGGTTAATAGTTAAATTCGTTTCGATTTGGAGAACATGGCAAATTAATGTATCTTGAACTATTAAATGAATGACACGCCATTGTTTTTCGATAGCTCATTCAACACGATCATTGCATTACAAAGAATATTCCGTCAATTATCCGGAAAATAATATTCAGGAAAATATTGACTGCAAATCATCAGGTACACGAGGAGGAATGTAAATTTGATCGAATAGATATGAGTATAGGCGTGGCTGAGGGTATGGACCTTCTCTTCAACGATAACCACACCCAAGAAAACGACGCATTTTATTCTTTCGATTTTCCCATTTCAATTGAAGCATTCTAAACGTGGAATAATTCTGGTAAATAAAAAACGAATGCATAACGAATTGAAGAAAGTGAGTGTAAGATGTGGATAGTAACGAAAAGAAGAAAAACACCGACGCCCACACCTATACTCGTTTGAATGGGTTGAGAAAATCTCTGCATCTCTGCTGTATAATATGACAAAGGTTTTATGATCTTTCCACTTTCTCTTTGTAGAATGAGTTTCAACGAACGGTCTGATTATTTGCATTTCGATATTCTTTTTTTTTATTCAAAAAAATCACAAATGTCGAATTGAAATGAAAAATGAAGCCTTTTGGAATTCTTTTAATTTTTTAAGAATTATTAATAGTCTTCGAAATAATTTTGGTTAATTTCTCATTCGAGTAGAGAAAACTATTTCATAAATAAAACCTCAAGATGACGTGACCAAAGATTCTAAACGATTATATTCGACTAATCGAAAAAATAATTTATTCAAATTCAAAATTATAGATCATATTTTTAAAATTTGTGAATCGATACGAAAATTTAAAAATGTGTTTAATTATTCATATTCATAGTAAATCTCAAATAAAAATCGATAAAATAACTTCTCAAATGTAGTAGAAGTCTCTAGATTTGTGTTAATAATGGGAGTACATATACTGAGTATTTTCTCCTCTCTCTAGTGAGGTATGTTGAGAGTACAGTGATTTTTCAGTTTCTGCTCATCTAATAAGAAATTCTGAGTATTGATTTTGTATAAGCATAGTTGATACTTGAAATTCAACATGAAAACAATCGTTTTATTGAATTAAAGATCTTCATTTCTGGACTATAACTAGAATATATGATACATAATACGCTATTAAAGTGATTGTGGTATTCAACATCGAAATTTTTCCATTCAATATTTGGTCACTGTTTCGTCAAAACTGTGCATAGTCGACATTATTTTTAATGATTCTAATCAGAGCAGGATGTGAGTAATAACACAACGACAGCCATACTCGCACCCACGCACACCCAGAAGCACACCGGCATTTACATCCACACACCTTAACCCGCCAACACCAATAAAAATGTTATTTGTGTAAAGTGCACCGATCATAAGATCTATTATATAATTTGCTGAGTTTTTTTCTTTATTTTGAAGTTTAATTTGAAGAATTAAATTTCACTGAACTATAGTCAAGTGTTTTTTTTTCATTTTGATCATAGCTAATTTTCTTATCGTCGCAGTACATTGACGTCAATGTATTGGCTTTAATGATTTTTCGTGTATGCTTACCTAGAAAAAGAAAAGAATCAAAAGAACCAAAAGTTAGATAGAGTAATATTGAACTAGAGTCTTACTCACATTACACAGATAACAAGAGCGTTAAAAAAAATTAAAAAATGTTTTTATAACTGATTGTGTAAGAAGATGCAAAAATGATATTCCTACAGATAGAAATTGCGTCGTTGCTTGGTTTTTTTTTGTAGCCCTTATCTTTAAAATTAAAGCAAATAAAAACTGACGACAGTAGTTATTTTGTTTCTATTACTATCAGTTTTTATTACTGGTGTCTTATGATGCTACCACTTTAATTTACGCATAAGAGTATAGCAAATGTAGTTTTGACAAAATGATGTCTAAATTTATATTGCTTATTTTGTACATGTTACAAAACATTACTTTCACTAATGGACAAATGGTTATACCAATGAAGGCAGAGGATTCATGTGTACCATCAATAATTAGTGTTCGTTGTCAACAGAATTATGTTGTTGTTGTTGTTGTTCGAAGTGCTTTTTACGGTGTTGCACAAATAGCTGATTCATGTAGCTATACAACAGGTGATTGTATTGCTGATGCAATGAGTATAGTAACATGTACAGTAGATACTCTTCAATGTAACATGTATGCAGCAAGAAAAAAGCTACCGCAATGTAATGATCAATATAGTAGTTACATTCATGTTGAATATGAGTGTGTACCCATATCAATGGATGATTCAACGAAAGAATATAATGTTTGTCAAAATAGTACAGAAATAACAAGTGATCATGGAATAATACGAAGTCCCGGGTATCCAACACAATTTCAAACAACAACAAGCGAATGTTTTCGTGCAATACGTGTACCAAATGATAAAATAATTCGTCTATGGTTAACTGAGCTATACATTGGTTCAACGTTGGGAACTTGTGCTAAAGATCATGTCTATGTTGTTGATAGTGTCCAAACATATCGACATTGTGCTCGAGTGCGATATGCTTATCCATATTTATGTTCATCGACAATTATTATTCAATATTATGTTACAACACAATTATCAATCTATCATGGAATGAGAATGTATTTCGAAATAGTTGATCGACCTTCAAATGATAATTGTCCAAATATAGATGGAACAGTAACACCTGTACTATCTACACCACCAACAGTAACAACTATAAATCCAAGTCAAACTACAGCTGTGCCTGCTTATGTTTTACTTGGTATTGCATCACCTGTTCGAAGTTTTCAAATTTGTCGAGGTAAATCATTTTATTTATTGAATAACAAAAAGAAAACAAACGAAAAAAACTGAAATTCTAAATTGTTCTTTTTGTAGGTCAATCATTTAACATTGTATGTCCAGATAATTATGGTGTAATTATTACTACAAATATATTTGGTGTTACTCAATCTGATCAATGTGAACAACATGATGCATCGAAACATTGTGTTATTACAACAGCTCCAACATTTGCATGTCGTCGAAGTTGTACGTTTTTCTATCCAGGAAACCAAGTTGTTTCATCATGTGGTGGTAGAACTGCTGTTTATCAATATATTGAATATCAATGTATACCAACAAATACTGAACTTGTTTCACCAAATACTTCATGTCCATCAGATGGATCGAAAATTCCAGTACTAATTAATCGTCGTGGTCGTTTTCAAACATATGGTTATCCAAGTTTTACAAAAATGAATTGCACTTACCGAATGAAAACTAATGTAGGTTATATTATGAATTTTTATGCACTTGACATTAGTTTAAATGATTTTTCAACTGAATGTAAATCAAATAAAATAACATTTCTTGAAGATGGTGAAAGTGAAGGTACAGATTTTTGTGAAGAACGTTCTTATAGTTTAATTTATTCAAGTTGTTCAAATGAACTTGATGTAAGTTATACTGCTAATGATGAAACAACATTTTTTTCTTCTGGTGCTCAATTATATATTGAAAGTCAAACACGTCCATCTGATTGGGCTTGTGGTAAATCTGTAATAACATCATCTCAAACAACTATTCCAACAACACCATTTATAACACAAACAGCAGTAGCTTTAACAAATGAAACCAACATGTTTGCACGTGATGAAATAGAACATGATATCTGTTTTAGTAGTTCATTAAGTTATAGTTGTCCATCTGGTTATACATTCATAATATTAGGTGCTTTTTATGGTGTTAAAAAACAATCATCAAATCAATGTAGATTTGTTCAAGGTGATTGTGTACAAGAAACATTATCAACAATAACACAATGTCGAACTGATGCACCTGCTTGTTTTATATCATATTCAATGAGACGTCGACTTGCACGTTGTTCAGATCAATATGCTGATTATTTACATGTAACTAGCCAATGTGTACCACAGTGGCGTACGCAGGGGGGGGGGCCGAGGGGCCCGGGCCCCCCCTTGAGACGAAAAAGTCCTGGGGGGGGTACAGGAAAAAATATTTTGACGTGATAAAAATTTTTTTGTGCCATGGCCGGCCCCCCCCTACGAAGTTGGGCCCCCCCTTGAAAAATTTCTGCGTACGCCACTGGTGTACCAAGTAAATTAGTTGGAACTGTATCAAATATAACAACATATGATATCTGTGATACAAATAATCCTATTGCAAGTATACATGGAATTGTTACTAGTCCAAATTTTCCAACTTATAAACAAACAAATAATGAATGTAGAAGAACACTTTTGGGTATAACAGATAGAATAGCAAAAATTTGGATTAATGAAATGGCTATATCAAGTGGTGAACAACGTCGCTCAGATGGTATGAGTTTTATTATAAAAATTGTTTATTTTTTCTTTTCTAAATATTAATATTCTTATTATTTAGAATATTCGAATGAACCTGATTTAGTTATTTCTAAAAATGATGATACAAATAATTTAGATGATATAGAACGAATGTATTCATCTATTCGTGATACTTGTGTCAATGATTATTTAATAATAAATGCTCCACATGTAGTTTATGTTTATTGTGGTATACGTAAATTATCTATTGCTCCAATTTGTGCTACAACTCTAGATATTCAATATAAAGCAACATCATCACCAAACTTTTCTTATAAAGGTTTTAAATTGTATTTTGAACGGATTTCAAAACCAATGGAAATAATCTGTGATAATCCATTACCATCAACAACAACACCTATTAATGAACAAATACCAATTTGGGCACAAAATTTAGAACTTTCACCAATACTTTCAGTGCATATTTGTCTTGGAGCAGCAATAACTTTACGGTGTCCTCGTGGTTCTGATTATGTTCTGTCTATCATTAAATCAATTTATACTACAACAGGTACAAGTCAATGTGAAATTCCATCATCAACTCATTGTCGCCAAGAAGCTTCACTTGGTTTAACATGTACACAATCATGTTTTATTGAATATAATATTCCAAAACCACTTGTTCAATGTGGATTACTAAATGCTGATTATCTTTACATAGATTATGAATGTATACCAACACGTTTACCAAATAATGAAAATCCAATTGATATATGTCAATCAACAACAGATACGATTGCACTCGATAGAGTTATGATGGTTAGTCCACAATATCCCACATTACATGCAATTGGACGTAGTTGTTTAAAAAGACTTGAAGCATCAAAAAATAAACTATGGATGATTTATATAGTTGATCTACATTTGGAAGTCGGGCTAATCGATAATCCTGAATGTGATAGAGCATCATTAACTATTAACGATGGAAAAGATAAACGTGTACTTTGTGGTTTACGACAACCTGAATTAGTTTTAATTGGTTGTTCCAATATAGTTGAGTTTAGTTTTGTTTCAACTAATCAAGCACTTGGTTATCGCGGTTTTAACGTTTATTCTCAAACTATTGATGCACCTACTCATTAGACATGTACATCGGATGGATTTACAACAACAGCAACAACAACAGCAACAACAACAACAACAATAGCAACAACAGCAGCAACAACAACAACAATAGCAACAGCAACAACAACAATAGCAACAACAGCAGCAACAACAACAATAGCAACAACAGCAACAACAACAACAATAATAGCAACAGCAGCAGCAACAACAACAGCAACAACAACATTATGGACAACACCTTTTGGTACTGGTGCAGTAAGTACATCTAATCAGCAAACATTTACGTGTGGTCAACAACCCTTATTATTAGAATGTGATCAATCTGGATATGGTCTTATTTTACATAAAGTACAACTTGGTGCAAGTCAAACTGGTGATTGTACTTTTTCTTCGAATGATTGTGTTGAAGATCGTACTAAAATTTATAATACTTGTGCTGGTAAAACATTATGTTATATATCTACATCTGCACAATCTATGAAATCATGTAATGGCACTAAATCAAATTATGTATATGTTGAATATCAATGTATTCCAACACGTCCAAAACTTATAAGTGATATATGTTCATCAACAGATTCATCTGAAAAAGTTGAAGGTGGTGCAATAATTTCATCACTAAATTATACATCAGAATCTAGAACCTGTAAATTACAATTACAAACAAGTGAATCATTAGGTAGTCAAAGTTACAAAGCATTTAAAATTTATATTCTTACATTAAATTTACCAATACGACCAACATTACGTGATCAAGGTGCTCAATGTAGTGAAAACGATCCATCCATTGAAATAGATGATCCCGAAGCAGGTGTAACACGTTTATGTGGTAATAGTCATGCACGTTATTTACTTGAAACATGTTCAAATACAATTGAAATTCGATATAAAAATTTAATTGTGAATACAGATACAACAAAATATAAAGGCTTCGAAATTTATTTAGAATCTATTCAACGTAATAAATGTCGTCCAACACTTTCACCTTCAATTCGAACACCACCATTTAATATTACAAGTCGAATTATTTGTGGTTTAGCAAGTGGACGTGAAACTGTTAATTTTGCTTGTACACCTAATTATGGTCTAGTCTTTTTACAATCATATCATTTTGTTACAAAAGAGCCTAATCAATGTAATGTAAATGAATATACATGTTTATATCCAAGTAAACAACCACAAGCACAATGTTCAGGTCAACAAACTTGTTCTTATACTTATCCAGTGCCACTATTATCACCATTAAATGCATGTCAAAATAGTCAAGCTGATTCAACGCGATTTTATTATCAATGTTTACCAATGAGACCATCATTGGAATATTCAACAGTCAAGTTCTGTTTTAATTCAGAAACTTCAAATGAGAAAGGTTTTATTGAAACACCTGATTATCCAAATACTTATCAAAATGGAAAACGACAATGTTCACTAACTATTCGATTACCAAAAAATAATGATGGTAAAATATATTCTATTTATCTTTATATAATTGGATTATCTTTACGTGATACTTCAACAATAAATCCATCTTCAGCTACTGAATGTTTTGATTCAATAAAATATACTGATGGTGATAGAACTGATTCTTTATGTGGAAAAATTGATCAACCTGTACTAGAATATTATACAAATAAACAAGAAGTTAATTTAACACTTAATATATCAGAAGCATTACCGTTTAGCGAATGGAATAATTGGCAAGGTGCACGATTATTTTATATTATTGGAGATCAATCGTTGCCATCTCAACCAACATCTATAGATGATACAGATAAATCATCAAAAGGAAAATTGAATCTTGGAGGTCTTATTGCTGGTATTGTTGTTGGTGTTTTGCTTGTAGCAGTTATAATTGGTTTTGTTCTTTATCGGCGTCATTTATTATTAAAATCAAGTATAACACCTACAGTAAAATACGATAATGATACGATTACAGTCAATGGTGCTACAACAAATGAAGGAACTGAAAAACAAACTAGTACTTCAGTAGATTTATTAAAGGAACCAGCAACATGAACATTTATACGTTCATCCTATTAAAAGAAATCAGAATCGAATGAAAAATAAGAGACAGAAAATGGAAGACAAATATAGGACTGTGTTTCCATATTTTCTTTTTGTGGAACTTTTTTAAGTGTTACATTTATCTGGAGTAGCACGGCTCAATAACAGTATCGATTGGAGTAAATGTTCGAAAGCTTTTTGGACAAGAGTTTTTTTTTTGTTTTTAACAGTTGGACTCTGATAAAAAAAAACCATTGAAATGGTTTTTTAAATGTGAACTGGATTGTAGAAACAAAGTAGTTCACTGTTGACAATCGATTGTGTCGAAATCCATAAAATAGCAGGGTAATTCTTTCAGAATTCAACTACACTTCAAAAAAAAGCTTCAAATTGAATGAAACTTAAAAGGTTTGTAGATTCTTTAGTGCTCATCACTCGGCCTTCTAGAATATGTAAATTTTATCAAAAAATGGTGGTAACATTATCAAAATACCGCCCATCCATATTTTAGGCAAAAAAACGCATTTTTCAGTAGCTTTATCGTCTCTAAATTTCACATTTTCGGTGTTAGGGTGTGGATATAGGATTGAATTTTGATGTGGGCGTGCATATTTTATTCGTCCACATCCACACACCCATCCCACCCATACGAACACCTACACTTCTGGTCATGCCCGATACAATGGTATTTCTTCCTGAATATTAAAGTTTATTTTCAAATCGATGCAGTATTATCGATAACAAGAGTCACAGACGAGCGAAACTTTTTCGGTATTATTGGTGATACATGATATCTTTAAGATATTTTTGATGAAAATCGTCTAAATGGACTAGTTATGATATGTATACACGTTTCATGATTCATATTTATATCGAACAAGTTATCGACAATATCTTAAAAATAACAAAAATTGAAATCTAAAGTTTTTTCTATGATTTGATTTTTGGTTGTTTTTGTGTCCGTGGATCAAGCATAACCTAGGGAGACACATAACAGGTCACATTCACTCACTAGTAATTTTCTTGGCTAAGTCCATCCAATCATACATCAACGCAAAGAGCATGTTGAGACTCACATTTTAATATTAGTTTCTTGAGAATTTAGTAGAATTTTGAAATGTATAAGCTATCAACAAAGTAATGCATTTTAGTCTTTATTTTTGTAATCCATTGTATTATGTGGATTCAATTTCAGAATAAGCAGACAGTCCAAAATACTATTAAAATTATGAATTTGGCATCTTTTTGATAGAACTTCAATCCCATCAAATGATGAGGGTGTGGATGTGAGTGTCTGTATGCGTCAGTTTGAATGTCTTCTAGATAGTGTATACAACAACACCACAATCTACACACATCCTTAAATAGTAGCCTTCTCCGTTAAGACAATGCCATTGATTTCTCAGTTGATCAATAAGAATCCAAATTCAACATTGGTCATACCCAATCTCAGATCTGAGATTCTCTCCGGGTTTTAAACTTGTACAGTATATTAGTTTTCCTCAATAACGGATAAAATAAATCAACTGAAAAACGAAAA
The DNA here is from genome assembly GCA_905250075.1 of Rotaria sp. Silwood1. Taxonomy (NCBI): domain Eukaryota; kingdom Metazoa; phylum Rotifera; class Eurotatoria; order Philodinida; family Philodinidae; genus Rotaria; species Rotaria sp. Silwood1. The sequence goes on along the minus strand of CAJNOP010000102.1, from coordinate 478,197 downwards.
GATTCGGTGCTTATGCCTTGTTCTAATTTTTAAGTTAAATTCCCTTGGCACTACGTGATTTAAGATTTTCTTCATAGTAATCCGCAAAGACAGTGTTTAACAATGAGAATAAACTCAGATGATTGTAAGTTGCTCGTAGCGAGTTCGAATATAAAATGGTGCTCTTCAAGCATAATATCACTTAGAAAATAAATGAAAAACTCAAAACCGTACTGAACTCAGGAAAAACCGAAGCCAAACTTTTTATCTCAATTATAATTTATACCTTGAATTGGGACTATCTTATAAAAGAATAGCGAAGAAGCTAAGAACCCTGCTCATACAAGTGGTTTAATCTGTTTGAATAGCTCAACTCGGAACAAGATCTGTTTTACCGAATGAGTTAGTGGACCTCATCTACTTGGAGTGATTTATCATTTTTGCTCGAATACCAGGATACTACGAGCATTACCTTGAAGATTATAGACTCAAACAGGGATGCTACTGATGTCAGTTGGCATCATATTGACTTTAGCTAAGGTAATAATAGAATTACCTAGGATACCACAGACATCATCTATTCTGATCTTGTCATAACCTGAGAAACTGATCGCATCCTTGTAAATATCTTTGGTATCTCATATGATGCCTGTGTCATATCCCAGGTCGAAAAGTACCGGCCGGTTCCGGCAGGAAAACACCGGAAATCAACGGAACATGGAAGCAGTATTCCGGCCGGAAATTTTTCGGATTTTTTTCCGGTGGATTCCAGCCAATTCTGTTCTTTCCGGCAGGAACCGGCCGGAAATCCGCCGGAAAAAGTCCGAAAAATTTTCGGTCGGAATACTGCTTCCATGTTCCGTTGATTTCCGGTGTTTTCCTGCAGGAACCGGCGATTTTTCCGCGTCTTTCCTGCCGGTTCCTGCAGTATCCGGTGACCGGAACGATCGACCTGGGATTGAGTGATGCCAAGAGTATCCGATATAACGCTAGTACAATTCTACTTTTCTAGAAAAACAATATATGCATCCGAACAAATAGGTCTATCCACCAATCTTCTTCAGCAAATGTTGATCTGAGCTGCACTGCTCAAACCAGAGACTAAAACGAGCCAAGTCCGAGTCGCTCTCTCAACAATGAAGTCGAATCGAACTGAATCTGAACTACTCTTAAGAAAATTAATTCTAACGAAACCGAACTGGAAGCAGTCCAACTGGGTTCGATTCAATCTCTGGTTCAGACAGTGCATATCAGATCTGAAGAACTGCTTGAAGAGCTCTTTATATGAACTGATCTTTTCGAAAAGTTTTTTAGCTCATTTGACATGAGATCAAGAATCATTACTGCCATAGGTCTGGTAGATTGCGTTAAACGTCACCTAAAAAGTGAACTCAAATCTTTAATCATTCAACGGTTACTTCTACCAAAGTATTTGCGTCAGCGTAACTGATCTTTCAAATTAGCGTCGCGACGTGAGGGCGCGTACTGCTCCCGAAAAACTGGGACCTATGATCGTTTCTATATGCACAGCAAACTCAACCATAAACGTCTCGTGTAAAAAACAGCTGCAAGCCAGTAAATAATCGCTTGCATACTTCCTTTTTAGATACTTAGTAATCGGATAGGCTATACTTACTCAAAAAAAGCTTGTTAGCGAAGTCTCTTTGGGATTGAATATGGAACTCACATATCTTCTTTGATTTCATTAAACTAATCACAAAATACTCAATATTTAAATTCTCCAAAATATAATAGTTCTTTTCTAATGATAATCGATTATCAGAAAATGCTGTCTTTTTTATCTCTATATTTGAAGCAGAAATTTTTTCTTTTTCTGGCAAAGTGGCTACGGCCTGTAATGGGGAGTGTCTGTAATGGTGGGGCCTACGTTGCTATGGTCTGTAATGGGTGCCTGTCCGTAAGGGGAGGGGGAAGGAGCCGCGAAACCTTGACCTTAAAACTTACACTCACTATTTTCTTCGAAAATATATGTGAGTTCCACAAAAAATTCATTACAATACGATTAATACTCTTCGAATTTCAAACTACAATTGAAACTCGCCTTAGCTCTATGTTTTCGCGCTTTCTTACTACGGATTCTAAATTAGGGGTGTTACTTTATCTTTACTTTATTAATAAAGGTAAAAATTTACTTTATCTTTATTTTATAAAGAATAAAGATAATCTTTATTTTAAAAAATAAAGTTAAAATAAAGAATAAAAAATAATTTGTTTGGAAATTTCAACGAAATAAATAAATCATGTTGTAACAATAATATATACATATTAATTAAAAGTTATTTCATAGGATTATTTTTATCAATTGGAAAAATAAATGCAAAATATAATACGTAATAAGTGACAATATGCTAATACCTTTCCTTATTTCAATGAATTGCGTTTCTAAATCCTATGTTAGTTATTTCAATAACTTCCTTCGTAATAACTGAAACGAAAATCAAATCTTACTCATAAGCTTTTCAGTTAACTATATTATTTTTCTAAAAATTGTTAGATTTTATTGTAAAAATGGCTACGACTCTAATTCAGCTAAAGTTCTGCACAGAATATAGTCTTTTGGTTGATTCGTTTTGCAACATAATTATCATTTTTGACATTGACGTAAATGAAGTGTTGGTAACAATATTCAATGACGAAATCACTTTGCTTTTAGGAGATGGCTTGACCTTAGTTGACTAACTACTTTCTTCCAATATTTTTTTCAACCATGCAAGCCATGTATAAATGTTATATCTCGGATTTCTTCCGGAGGGTGTGAGTGTGGGTGTGGGTGTGGGTATGGAAGGGTGTGAATGTGGAGGTGATTATGGTGTGGCTGCATACAGAACCCTCACCCAACCACACCCACACCCTAAGCAACAATATATGATACGTATTTTAAAAGTCTTAAAGAACATCACAAACGGATATTAGTATAAGAGTCAGTCTCAGAAGAATCATATCGATAGCAAAATAATAATTCCATTAATCATTCACCAATTTTAAAACTATGAATGCAATCATGACCTTTTTTCTGGCACTTTACTGACTTTGTATTACGGCTTATTTTGGACAAAAAATATTCCTACAGTACGAAATATTTTTTAATTGACATCACCTGTTGTTAATAACAGCGATTTATTTATTTTGTTGTAATTTACAAAAGTCATTCTTTATTCTTTATTTTAACTTTATTTTTACAAATAAAGATTATCTTTATCTTTATTTTATAAATATAAAGATTTACTTTCTCTTTACTTTTTAAAAAATAGAGATTTCTTTATTTCATTATCTTTATTTTTTAAAATAAAGACAGGCCTCGCAGCGTGTGTACTTTCCTGATTTTTTCCTGATTTTTTAAAGGTGTCCTGATTTTCCTGCTTTTGACTGAAAAACCTGTTTTTGTCCTGATTTTTCAAGATTTATCTCTGTAGGACCACATATACGTCATTTTGATGTTTTATTTTGTTATACTCAACGTTTCTTAAAAATTTTATGAAAATATTTGTTGAATATTTTCTATAAAAAGAAAGATGGTACTCAAATTTTTATTTTGCCCATTTTTTTCTTGTGATCACTTTAAGAATCGATTATTTCGAATTAATTGGTTTTTGAAAGCAGCTATTTTATCATTAGTAATTATCACCAGTACTTCGGCGGTATTTATATCATACAGTTCACGACCGTGCGTAGTTGCATTAAATCTTGTATTCTTTTATTTTAACATTTTAGTCGATTTACTAAAGTTTTCTTGTAAACGCTTTTATTCGTTTATCTATAACATGGTGGTTTTATATGTGCGAAGAGCAGGGATATGAAAAAGAGGAAAAGTAGCAGAGAGGGGAAGAAAATTGCGATGCAGGGAAATGGTTTGAGTGCCGAAAAGATGGTTATAGAACCTTAAACACTGCGAAAATGCGGATTTTTCTTATTTCTTTTTACAGCTATTTTCCTGATAAAAATGCGATTTCTACTAGAAACAAATAAGACTCCAATAGTGAAGGATGCCCCCTTCCGTAGGCCACGTATCTGAGAAAAAGAAAACGTATACACAATGCATAATTAGAGATAGCGAACGAAAAGGAAAAAAGCAGAACTCGAAGCACGTATTCGGCGAAATATAATATAGTAGTTTCAATGAACTATCATTGATCGACATACTTTTGTGCAGCTTACATCCTGAACAATAGCACTATGATAAGACTTAAAATGTCCTGATTTTAATCGAAATTCCTGATTTTTTTCTAAAATGTGTCCTGCCTATTTTCCTGATTTTCAGACATAG
>CAJNOP010000102.1:455769-473833 GCA_905250075.1 Rotaria sp. Silwood1 | reverse complement strand
TTTATATTCAATGTTCAAAATGGCAGCTATCTTTTACAGTAAAGAGCCTACATCTATTCGAAATATCTAATTATAATTGGCATAAACACTTGAACTATATGGCTGTTCTGAAATAGAGTAGTCCTAATTCACTTGTGAATTATTAGGTATGGTGGAAAAAGACAGAAAGGAAAAATATCGAAAGGAAAAAATATCGAAAGGGAAAAATGTCGAAAATGAAAATATCGAAAACAACAATAATAGAAATTTAGATGAATGTAAGTGATGAAAACGAGAGTATATTGAAGTATCAATCTCCCTCACCCTCATCTTCAACTTTACTGGTTCATATTCATGTTATTTTTTTGTTTTCAACATTTTTATTTTCGATATTTTTCCCTTTCGACATTTTTCCTTTCTGCCTTTTTCCATCCATTCAATTATTATTGCAATAAAAACTTGAATTTTGGTTTTTGGTTATGCTTATATAAAACAGTGCTAATTGGAATTATAAATTATAATTGAGATAAGAGCTTCAGCTTTGACTTTTAGCTATGGTTATATAAAATAATGTTACTTGAAATTATAAATAATCATTGAGTTGAAAACTTTAGCTTTGACTCTGGTGCTACAATATTTCCTGCCATGTCTTTGGAAATCTAACTCATTTTGGAAGTCAAATTAGATATGTACTCCAAGATGACAGTTGATTAAGATAAATACATTGTTTATTTTCAGTCCGTCAGTACCAATAAAAACTAAAAGTCTAAGCAAGATCAAAGGATATTTCTGGAGTATCATTGGCTTTTTCAAGTTAAACAAGAAGATGTTCCACTTGAATCAATTGCTTCATTGTTGTGGTTTCAAGAAATTCAGATGTTCCATTGAATTCTTTCGCTTAGAGCTTAGAATATGTACTAAACGAACCTTAACGATAATGATATTTTTATATAGATCTTGTTGATGATTTGAATCTTTGATTGCTGAATCAATATGATGTCCAGCAATATTTTGAGTAAATTTGTAAACATTCACTTCATTTTCTCTACTGATAAAACGACGATATCTTAATTGTTCTTCAAAATTAAGAGATTTCCAAACGTCGAGGCATGTTTTTACATGAATTATCTATATACCAAAAAGAACAAAGATTTGTTTGTCGATATGTTGATTGATGTTCATGATAACATTCACCAAATAGTTTAGTACATTTTCCATCTTTAATCATGTAAAAACAAAGACGATGATTCTAAAAAGTCATTTCAATTGCTAGCTTCCCAATCACTATTTTATAAACATACATAAATAAAAGAAGTCCTTTTTCAAGACGAACAATATTAATTTTATCAGTTTCATTTAGAGTTGCATAAAAATTGGCTGTTAGAGCGTTTATACAAACATTTTCACTAAGTAGTAAACTAGCAATATTTTTATTAAAGCCTTCATCTTTGATTTTTTTCGATGGCATGCAACAATAAAGACTTATAAGAATATTAACCAAGGTCGGCTTTTTCCACTGACATTTTTTTTTAATAAAATAGAGAAAGAAGAGAAAAAACATGTAACGTTCTTTTTGTATTAACAGAGATGAGTAATAATTTTAATATAGAGTGTACTGAATTTGACATGGCAGAATCACGCACATTACATATTAGAAGATACCCTTTTCTTGAACAACATAATCCAAAAAGAGTACTGATTTAGAAAAAGAAAAAGAACCAAAGAATGTGAACAGAATAAAACAGATATTGATAATAATGGAATAAGTGAAGGCCTAAAACATATATGCCTGCAATATGGCTCTCCACAGACAAACATGTGGGTCCATACACATTCAAAAATAAACAAGTAGAAGAAGAGAGAAAGAAAAAAATGATGATATGAAGAGAGTATAAAATGAAAACAAGAAGCGATAGTATAATGACATAAAAAAGAAGCAAAAACAGATAGAATATGACATCAATATAGAAACTTGAGAAGATCGAAGAATTCACAAAACGCAGAAAATCAAAGCATTGAAAGACGATGTGGTTACATGCATCGTGAGTTTTTGAGTAATCTGTGGATATGGATCTTCACTTCACTCTCAAACATATCGATAACCACACCCACGCATTAAATATATTACAGAACAAATTGGACTTTTATCTACGTTTGAAACTATTGAAGTGAAAGTGAAATTCTGTCCTGCGCCACTCAATTATTGAATAGAAACTACAAAATAAAATGAGTACAATATTTAGAAAGTTTGAGTACTCAAATTGATGTTCTGTATAATGACAGACATGTTCAAGAGATGTTTTTTTTTTCTTTTTCTGACAGACTAATGTAGTCTATGACTGACGTTTCGATATTTATTAAGCAATGCCATATGGAGGTCTCACGGCGATACTGTTTTCCTGATTTTTATTTTTCTAACTGTTTTCAAGTGTCATAATTATCCTCTCATAATTGAAAATTCTGATTTAATGCTGATATTTTATGGTCGGTCTCTATACGACAGTATTTGCGTGATTATGACATGCTCTTTTATTGTACTGTGTTTCTTCAAAACTTATATAGAAATATTTATAGAATATTTTTCACAACAAAAAGATTATGTTCAATTTATATTTATTTCAATCATTCATTTTTTCTGTTTTTTCGTAATTTGTCACCATTTTGATTACTTTCAAATAATTAATTTTCCAAATCAGCTAGCTTAACATTAACTGGATTTCTTTTTCTTCTAACCGTTCATATTCAACATTAAGACATCGTTGTCTATCGATATTGTGGGGAATTCATCTATATTTTCAAAAAAGATATTGGGTGTAGATTTTAAGTCCAAGTTTCAACACTTCTCCTTCCTATTACAAATTTAAGAAACCGGAAATATTTACAATAGCCTTAAGTGCCATTTAATTTAATGCTTATACTAATAAAAAAAATCTTAAATTAAGAAAAATGAAATATGAAAATGAAAAATACCGAGCAAATAACAACAGTGAAGACGAAAAGAATAATGCATGTAAAAAAAAGAAAACAAAACCTCTGTTCAACATGTAGAAATAAAAAAGAATTAAAGTTTGTTGACAATCCATCATTATTGAAAGAGAATTATCATCTTTTAGAGATTTCATTCATTGTGTATTTTGTGTTAATTACTATAATGAAGCTAAAGGAGATTTATGAATTTCGCATTTAAGCTTTCAACAGACTGCGCTAATAAAATTTCTAATTAATTTTTGTTGTTATTCAGTATGTTTTCCATCATGCGAATAAAATTCTTAGATATTTAATAATAACATAGAGAGAGAATGCAAGGGAAAAGAACAGAATAGGAAGTATATATTTAACAAGAAATTATGCCATGACATAGTTGATTTTTCCTTAATCATTTTTACGTTGTAATTTTAACAAGTAATCTTTACTTCATTCATTTTTAATGCAGGTTTGGTCCTTGGCAGAAATATCACCATCAGTTTTTAAATGTCCTAACTTTTATCTAAATTCCTGATTTGTTTCTTGAGTTATATATTGTCTATTATGCTGATTTCGAGACGTAGATCGCTGTGACTCTTGCATATGTCATACATAATATAAATATAAGATGTAATCTTTAATTCTGCTGCAATCAAGTCCCTCCTTTTTTCAAGGTTTCTTGAGAACAGTGAGGCGAAAATTTTGTAAACTTTCAAGGTAGATAGATCTCGATGAATTGAACAAAGTTGGTGAAAAATGCAAACTTCCGAAATGCTTTTTTTTTCCAGAGACCTTGAGAAGCCAAGAGCCAAAAAGGATCTGAAATTTTGCTCGTCTCCAAACATTTACATTACGCTTTTTTTGGGCTGAAATTTTACTACGACAAGTGGCAACAGATTTGAGTGTGTGTGTATTTTTTTTTCTTTGAAAAAAGAAGCAAAACACTAGAGACGCTATTAAAAAAACCATTAAAAATAAGTTTTTTTTCAAATGGTGCTAGTTTTGTAAAATCTACCAAAATACGTGCCGCAACTTGATCGAAGTGTTCATAAAAATAGTTTGAGTCCAATCAATCGTGCTGTGTAAGAGAAAAGAAAGGAAAGTTTGAGGGTGTGGGTTGTGGATCTTCTCTTCAAATACACCCATACTCACATCGTTATAAGAAAAGGTATTTTAGACGGCAACGAAGGTTTTAAATAATTCTAATGGACAATCATTGAGGAAGATATGGCAACGGAGAATGTTACTAAAATAGTCTAAAAATGGCTGTTTTTATTTCTGATATTAACATTCTATTTTTGACACGATTCTCATTTTATTCAAAGTAATTATTTTAGTGCCTTGCGTAGAATTTATTAGTTATGAAAATTTTGCATCATTATTTTTATGACTTTTTGAACCATTTTAAAACCATTTCACTGTTTAAACATCTGCCAAACGAGTAGATCACCGAGCTTTTGAGTTATTCACGCCATTATTACTTGCATTAATTATATTTTGAAATGTATTATATGAAGTGTTTCTCTCTTCTTTTCAACACTTCCGTGTCTCAACTTTCACATGTTTTCGTTTCTTTTATTATTCAAAACAGTATTTTTTTTACACAGCTTGAGTTTGTCAAAAACAAAGGAGCAGAAAAACTAAGAGAACTTTTTCATGCACAACAATGGCTTCATCAACGATAATTACAACACTAGCCATTGTTCAACAACAATTAATTCGTTATGGTTGCTCGGCATGGATCATATTCGGTGTACCAGGTTGTTTACTCAATGTCATTCTCTTGTCACGACGACAATTTCGCGTAACATCATGCTGTAATTGTAAGTGTAAATTATTATCAGACAGAATATATCTATAAAATACTTTTAATTGATTAAAACTCGATCGTTCTCCAAAAAGATGAATCCTATCAAACAGAAATCAGTGTGTAAAATGTTGTCTATTGCAAAAGTGGATTTCGGAGCTTGATATAAACCAATGCAAACGTGTTTAATTGACTGATAACTATAAGTTTTGTTGATCTTATTAAGGAGTTTTTGTTTCTATCGAGCCTTTTCAATATCCAAACATTGAACTCATTTTTGATCAATTATTTCAGTTTGTAATACTACGATGATCAATCTCAATAATAAGGTTCAACTGATTTGTATCTTACATATAATGGGAATAGTAAGATTAAATACAATGAAGTAGACAAGAGGTAACAACAGAAATGTTTCAATCATAGGATAAATCATAATCATTGGAAAATTTTCCTAACTGAATAGCCGTATTTGTAGAGCATTAATCTCAAGAGAATAACAGTCTTTAGATATTCGCAGATATTTTACATTAGATTTTCAATCTTTGAACTTTGAGTTTAGTTCCGACATTGATCACCTCTAGCTGCATTAGGTTTTATAAAAATAAAATAGTAACTAATGCCTACATTCTAAATTTCAGCGTAGGTAGCATCTTAAAGAACGAGAGAGTTTTTTTGACAAGCTGCCACGCTGTAGAGTAATTATTAATATGTCAGAATGATTCATGCATGATAAGAGCCACCTAATATTTATGAATTAATGTTTTTTTAACTGACAGATCTATTGACTCAACATACCTAGCACTCATTTTTGAAGTGTCCCCGATGTCTTACAACTCTATTTCTAAAGAAATGTAAACATATTTTCGCGTTGATTATAATTCAAAAGTGTTCAAGCTAGTTTTCTCAACATAGTATAAGTGAGTTAATTGCTTTTCTATTTTTTTTTTACAAAGAGCAATAAAACCTTTGCTTCTTGTTCATATAAGTTTTTCTCGTTCCACTATACTTTCGATTTAAACTGTTTAATATATGAAATCACTGAACAAATGTGAAAAAAGGTTAATAAATCTACGTGAACTTGGTTTTCATAGAAAATTTAAAAACAAATAGCTATTAGCGCATTTTCTACGGAATTAAAATGTCAAAAACAATATCACTCGTGTTGCTGATCATTATAAATTTGTTCTTTGTAGACTTTTTGGGCGCATCAACAATATTGATCATAACTATAGCTTTGAGTTGTGGTACTTATCTCTATTCACTCAATCATCCAGATCCAATTACAACAATACGTGCATTTTGTAAGGCACGTCTCTATATATTGCAGTCAACTATGATGATGGGACGTTGGATGATAACTATGGCTTGTCTCGATCGATATGCATTAAGTTCAAGAAATGTTCGTGTACGAAGATTTGCACAAGTACATGTAGCACGTCGGGTGATTCTTATTGTTATTGGCGTTTGGCTTGTCTTACCTATTCATACATTAATATTCTATGAGATACGTGAAGCGGCTGGTATTTGTGCTATCGTATATAATCGAGCAGCGGCACTCTATCACAGTATCTATTTGTTAACTACGGGGGGTATCTTTCCTGCAACAATTATGATTGTAAGTGCTTTACTCATTCGACGTAATCTTGCAACCAAACGAGATATACATGAACAACAGATACATGCTAGTATTCTTTCTACTCAACAAAGTACTAATACACATCTTCAGCGTACACGTGATCAAAATGCATTAGCCATGCTATTTATACAAGTCATTGTTTATTGTATTGTTCAATCACCTCAATTTATTTATACACTTTACGCTGCTATAACTAGTAATGTTCCAAATAAGTCACCTGATCGTTTAGCTATTGAAAAATTTGCATTTTTTTCCGCTGAATTATGTGTGTTTCTATTTCCTGTTTCAGCATTCTATTTATATATATTAGCATCGGGTACTTTTCGAATTGAACTATTTAATCTAGTACATTCATTATTCATAATATGTTTCGGACGTTGGAATATTCGCGTTGTACCTATCAGAAATATGGCAAATGCTGTTACAGAACAGAATGAGATACATACGGCTTCTCAAATATTATCCTATAAATTAAAAAGGGCAAACCATCAACTCATGGAGCTGCCTAACATAATGTCTGGTGTGCAGATTAAATAGATTGCAATTACATTCACTTTATATCTATTCTCCGTTCGACGAACCTTCTTTTTTTTTATTGACATTAGTGATGCTTTAAAAAGATGAATGAGAATCATTCAATGCTTTTTTGTGTATCTATATTGTCAAACAAAAATAAAATAATAAATAACCGTCGAGTAATTTAACATCATGACTTTTATGATTTATGTCATATACATACAAATAAAAGTTGACGCATCTTTATGGTATTATGATCTGTTTTTCAACAAAAGCAAATGTTGGTCATCAGCAATCTCCTATTTCACGTGATCATGATAATCATTCTATATATTCTGTTTCGATAGTTTTTCATCTATGAAGAAAAAAGAAAATTCGAATCTAGAAATGAATTCACACGATCCAAAACAAACTTCTATGGATAAAAGGAAAGCAACTAAAGATGATTATATAATGTAGGTACAAATCACATGGACGTATTATTTCAAAAAAGAATTGAGTCAGAATGTCTATTACGTACATTACATGTAGATTCGATTGGAATATCTTGGTAAGACTTCGACTTGTTAAATCCTTATTTAATCCACTATACTTACATACGCAGATAAAAAAAAATATTCACACTATGAACGAATCCTAGGGTATGGTATGAGTAGAGATAAGAGCCATACCCACAACCACACTCTCTGTCTTTTTTTTCTTTTATTCGAACTATCTAAATAGGGTATGGGTGTAGGATGTGAGTGTGGTTTTTTGTCATCTATACGAATACATCCACACTGACATATATTGCGCCAAAAGCTTCGCTTATCATCTTAATTAAGTTTTCGTCATATCATCCATAAAGTTGCTATTTGAGAGGCTCAAAACATAATTTTCTCTAAGTGATTAATGATTTAGGTTTATTACAGAATCAAAAGAACTGTTGGCTCTATCCTTTATGATTATTTTCTTGTTCAATTTTCTTCCATGTGTTTTGTTTTTCTTCTATTCTCTGCCATCGTTCAATACGACAATACCAATTGATAGTATGCTCAACACAAACGTAACAACTTTCTCGGCGCTTTTGTTTCATCAATCATCAGTGAATGTCTTACAAAATTTATTTTATAAGTAACATTCATCATTTAGATTCCTTTAACGCATTCTGTATTGTAATTCAATCATTTCATCTGCATAAGAGTTATTGACATAAACTTTTCTGTGCAAACTTTTGAGACTCTCTTTTGTAGCATCTAGACTGTGGTCGATTATGCCGAAACATTATCACTACTAAATATAATTTATTTTTTTGAAGAACTGTAGTAATCACTAAAATTTTATTTTAAATTAATAAAAAGTTCATTTTTAGGATACAAAAAGAATGATTTATTCTAAGCGTTTTGTTATCCATGCTAATTTTAATAACGAATGTGAAATATCAAAAATTTCACCAGCACAATCTATTTTTAAATTTAATGATTTCATATTATCACCTAATTTTATATCACCTGTTATTGTTGGTAAAACTTTTGATTCATTTACAATTAAATTCGGTTGTAATCCATTTAATGTCAAACTAAACATTGATTTTAATTGTTCTAATGATTGATAGTATCTTTCCGATGAATATCCTTCACAAACAATTTCATGTTTGATATTAATCATTTCATTTAATTTATTACATATATATTCTCCTATTGCTAATGATGATGATAATCCTGTTGAACGTATTCCACCACAACATATCCATTGTAAATCATTATATGAATGTATTTGATAATCAGAATATTCTGTAGCTGGTCGTATTCCTGTATATGATCCAATATGTTGATAATTTAATTTTGAAAATGTTGGTATCAATTCATTGATTTTATTATATAATATATTATTTATATCAGATTTAATTGGTGCTTGAGATCGATCATGTTGTGTTTCAGCTGTTGGTCCAATAATGATTTGATTAAATAAATTTGGATATATAATTATACCTTTAGTAAATTTTGTTGGTAATGGTAAAATAATTGATTTTATAGGCAATTCAGATATAGATGATGAATAAACTGAAAACTGTCCTATACGTGGTTGAATAGTAAATGTTGATGTTGAAGAAACTTGTTGATTGATACGAATTTGTTCAATATAATCACCATATAAACCAGCACAGTTAATAACTATTCTACTTTTAAATTGTCCATCATTTAATAGCCAATATTTTTTTTCTAAATCATATTTACCATTGATTATTTCTGTATTCATTTGTACATATCCACCTAATAGTTTACTTTGCATATATAAAATTAAAGGTAATGTAAGTGGATCAACTATACATTCACCTGGAATATAGAGAGCATTTAAAGCATTAGCACGTAAATGAGGTTCACGTTCATATAAAGTAGTAGGTGATATCTCTTCTATATCAGTCACACCATTCTATAAGAGAATAAAAATATTTTAAGAAAATTGTAAAATATAAGAGAATCTTGTTTTTCCATTGAAATCAGTAGAAAGAAAAACATGTTGGCAAATAAAGAATATGCAATTAGAAAAATTTGATATCTAAGAGCTTAAATTTTCGTGATAAACAAATTGAAATTTTTTATGTATCAATTTTGTTTTTCAAAAACTTCACTTGCTTGAAAATAAGTCAAACAAATTTCAAATAATTGAATGCTTCTTTATAGTTTTTCACAACACTGAGCAAACTCATCGACTGTCTATTCTTTTTTCGATTTTGAAATAGAATTATTTCATGTCTGATCAAAGCGTCTTTGTTTTTACTAGAAAAGTGTATTGCGCCCATCTAAATGATAAAATTAATAAAACAAATAATGAAATAATTTACTTTATGTGCAGTATCAAGAATTTGTTTTAATGTTTCTAATTCATCTGATTTCCATGCAATAATATAAGCACCAATCTTTTTAATTGGTAATTTGATATCTTGAGCAAACGATTGGTACAATTCATATCCACGTTTGACTAATTTTGATTCTAAAGTTTCTGGTATTGTATCAAATCCTGTATGTAATATTCCACTATTACCAGAACTTGCACCAGTTAATATTTGTGAAGATTTATCTAATAATAAAACATCTTTATAACCATTCAATGTCAATTGACGAAAAACTCCTAATCCTACAATACCACCACCAATTATTATTATATCATGTATTAATGACATATCTTTAAAATGAAATAGATATGAAAAAGAAACATAAAAGAATGATATAAATATAAGTAAATAATGATGAGATAAGAAGAGTAGACTTATTTCTTTTCTCTTTGACTATTCTTGTTAATAAAAGAAAATATACCTAGATTTGAAACAAAACTTAAATTGTAATTAAATTTCTCAGCAACATCGGTTTATTTAGACTTTATTTCAAACATTCAAGGAAAACAAGATTAATTATAGAATAATTAACAGAGGTGGGATCGGTTGGCATTTTTGCCAAACCGAACCGACCGTAACCGAAAAAATCTCTAACGGAACCGAACGTAACCGACCGAATTTTTTAAAATTTCTAACCGAACCGACCGGAACCGAAAAAATCTCTAACCGAACCGAATGTAACCGACCGAATATTTAAAAATTTCTAACCGAACCGACCGTAACCGACCGAATTTCAAAAATTTCGTAATCGAACCGAGTTTAGAGAAAGCGAAGTTTAGCTTATGTTAATTAGGGTATTAGTGCTTTATAAATTAGCAACAACAAATCGGACAGTAGCAACTATGAGCAATCAACATCTAGAGAAAGTAACGAAGAAAGATTATTTATTGAATCCTCTTACTATATTATAACTTTCTTACCTCTCACAACAAATTTAAAAAACATGTGAGATAATACGAGTTACGAACAACAGCTAATTGTTGTACGATTACACTTTTTTCTTCTTATGTCTCAAAAAGTCCATCGAACTCAAATCAAAAGATTATGTCGATTCTTTCTAACCGAACCGAACGTAACCGACCGATTTTTTTAAAATTTCTAACCGAACCGATCGTAACCGAAAAAATCCCTAACCGAACCGAACGTAACCGACCGAATTTTTTAAAAATCTCGAATCGAACCGATTTCGGTTACGGTCAGTCGGTTCGGTTCGGTTAAAAACCGAACCGGTCCCATCTCTGATGCTGAGTGGAATGGTAATATTTGTTTTTCGATTCCGGGTGTGGGTGTGGGTTCAGAAGAGAACAAAACCCACACCCACACCCTCTTCCGAATCTGGAAAACCAAAAATTTCTAGAATTCCTATCAAACTGTTCAAAAATTTGTCGACCTTACGATATTTTGAAATGGATAGCTCTAGTATAATTATTTGTTTCGATACGTTCTTAAATTACAGCATTCCAGCGATAATTAGATGTTAAAATACATGAATCGAGTGATTGTCATACATACTGCTTGATTATTTCAGAGATCATTGAATCAAATTGTTTAATTTGAAAGATTTTCTAAGTGACAAGAACGAGCACTGGTAGTTTAGCGGTAGAATACTCGTGTGACACGCGAGTGATCCGGGTTCAACTCCCGGCCGGTGTATTCGACTCTTTTTTTTACTCATACTTCATTCTCTATCCAAGTATTGCTTTCGTTTTCTCAGATCACAAAAAAAATTATGCTTTTCTTCGGATGTTGCAATACAGGTGTCAGATGAATCATCGATTTCATCATTTGTTCCATTCATTTTGAAACTGATGCAATACAAAGGTAGGCATTGCAATGTAAGAATACAATATATATTTAATACTTTGTCCATATTTTTCCAAAATTACCAGGAGATACAGTCTAATATTTTACTGATTATTAAATGTTATTGAGTCTTGTAAAGTGATTCAAAAGTGAAGAAACAAAGGACTGAACACAGCAATCATCTTCTACAGGGTGTGGGTGTGGATCTGGATATTATTTTCCTTTCCATTTATATTTACATACAACCAAGGTCACACCTACACCCCATACCCACACTCTCTTTTCATAACAAACAGATGAGTGCATATACCCATGCATTGAAGTTGTTTTGGCTCAATCATTTAGCTATAAGTAGGTATAGATAAGATATGAAACATCTAAAAAAATAAGTCATATTCTAAAATTATCGTTGTTGAGATATCGAAGTTTTAAGAAACTTTCTTGATAAGATTCAAGATTGCCAGTAAAATTCTATATCCAACTTTGGATATATAAAAAACCATTAGCTAAACTAGATTTTGAACAGAACTTCAGGTTTTTGAGAATGCACTATCTGTAAGATAAGAATTTTTCTAAAATATTCATTCCTTCTACAATATCCAAGAAAAGTGTCTATATACTGAAAAATTCATATCTTACAGAGACATCGTTCAAAATATCTGAAATTTTGCATGCAACAGGGTATAGTCAGCACCTTCTTGTTAGGAAACTTTTGATCGAAATTTTAAAACACGATTCTTCTTACAACTTTGACTGCTATCAAGAAATTTTCTTCAAACTTCGATATTTCGAGAACAATGATTTGAGGAAATGGGTTCTTTTCATGTCTCATCTATGTTTACCTGTGGCCAAGTGATGAAGGAAAGAATCCCTAGAACATCTGGCTATGTTTTCACGTGAGTTACTCAAATTAGTATATATATATATATATTCGTAGAAGCACACAGATAATCCTTAAAATAAAAAAATTAATGTAAGAGTTATATATAAAGTTCAAGTAGAAATGAAAGATTTAATTCATGACATGGACACTAATTTTTCGATGTCTTGATTTATGTGATCGAGTTTTTGACTTTTGATGTGCAACTGAAGTAGCATTTATTTTCTTATTTGTATGTTTTCCATCATCGTCAGGGAACATAGTAATTCCATTACTTTTTCTTGGTTTATTGTTGTGAGAGATACTTCTCACTCGAGCAACAGTAACAGAACTAGTTTTTGATGAGTGTGTCCCTATGATTGGTTGACTATCAATGCGTACATTGATCGAACGACTTCGTCGTCGGCTTTCAGTTGCAGAAGAATTCACTTTGATTATTTGAGATTTTCGAATGGATGATGTTTCATGTCCATTTAGTTTAACAACATGTATAGGTTCATTATAAGATGTTGATGCATTCGCATCTTCAATAGTTATATTTCCAATTGTACTAATAGTTGTATTAACAGTATTACGTTTATCTTTTGTTTGATTATCATTGAGTTGTGTAGTATTGGAAATTGTTGATACTTTGTTTCGAGGAACTTTAGTAACACTTGTGTTATGATGGTATGATGCATTTTGACGAATACTTTCATTGACAAATGATTGATCTATATTATAGTTTCTATCATTTTCACTGGTAGCAAAAGATACTTGATTTTTGGATGTGATTAAGAATGATGTTGGTGCACTTAAACGAAGACTACCTGTACTAACTTGATTGTTTGACAGCTGGCGAAATAAATAATTGTTGTTCAATTTCTTGAATAAAAGATTTCGAGTAATGAAAGATGGTAGCATCTGTGAATATTTTTGTTGTCGAATCCTTTCTTCTGGTTGTTTTCCTCCTCGACGACGTCTTCCTGCAGCACCCCTATCAAAAAGAAAAAAATTCAATGATATTTTGTTTCTAATGAATATAATTTTTAAATCAGCTGTTAGAAAGATTGACATACCAGAAAAAATGATAGAGCCAACAACAACAACAGCATAATGCTAGTGATAATCCTAACAATGATAAACCAACAATCAGTGGAATGTTCATGTTATTATTATTTGTTGGTACTGTTGTCGTTGAAGCTCCAGCGACTCTGCAAAGAAAACAACGAATCTCTAGATTAGTTCTGAGTAGTAGACTAAAACTTACGTTGTTGTCGGACAACTTGGAGATGATGTTGTGACTGTGAATGTTACACAATATTGTGTTGAACGTACCAATAAACTTATAAGTACAAAAGTAACATATATGATAAACAACGAATAGCAAAACGATAAAAGTTTTACCTATTATATGCATATGCACACATTACTTGTGTTCCAATTTGACTAGATTGTGGTGTCCAAGTTAATTGTATATATGATAATGTATTGGTTGTCGAATTTTTCACATTACCAGCTGTCATACCAGAAATTTTTTTTGATATAATAACTTCAGTGATTGTTGCACTGGAATTGCATAAATTTGTTACATATAGAGTAAAATTTGTTGTTACACCAACTTGAACTTCTAAACAATCTGTCATAGAAACAATGGTAGGCAATATTGTACATGATGGTGTTGCTTGAACATAAATTAAAATCTGAACTGGTACTGAACTCATTGGTTCCGTACTTGTTTCATTGATAAAATCTTCCACCTTTATAAAATATCAAATTATTTTATAATTCTATTATTCAGAATGGTAAATACCTGTACAGCAATAGGATACCAGGTATTTGGTATTAGTCCTGTAAATGAAATAGTACAATTGGATAGAGTTGTATCATTTGGTAAACGACTTGAATAACATATCTCACTACATTCATTAAATGATGCATTGCCTTTATTGACTGCCCATCGACAACGTACATCATCATCTGTATTGACATCTGATATAGGTATATCAATGAGGGTCGTTGTATTTACAATAACATATTGAGGTGAAAGGATATTTGCTACTGGTGGAGTATTAATTATACCATCAGGTCGTAAACGAAGATCAATTAAAGATACAATAGACCAATCAAGACCACTTGTTGAAGTAGTATATAAATCTCTCCAAGCACTTCCTCTATATGCTATATAAAAATATGCACTAGTATTAAGTGTAATATTGACTGATCGTTCACTTGATACTGTGCCTAATGTAGAACTATAAGAAGTACAATCAGTTAGAATTTCGATAGGTGCACTTGAATAGCCACCATCAGTTGAACAATTCGCAATGCATGTAAGATATGCATTGCTGTAACCACTTGAGACTGGAACATTTGTTGTACAGGACACAGAAGAATAACTCCATGAATAACTTTGTGTAATAGTTATGACAACTGAAGATGAATTAGCATAAGGATCAATAGGCACCCAAGTGATAGTACCACCATTGAAATGACTTGCATGAATGCCAATTAAATAAATGAATAGAAATTGAAGAAAAATAATCATTGATATCCTTTTTTGTAGTATTTTTATGAATGAAAATCTGAAATAAAGTGTTTCTATAAGTTCTTAAATTTCTCATAAGTTGTATCGTCTATCAGTTATCGATATGGAATTGAAAATATCTAATTAAAGATGTTTAAAAAAGAAAAACAAGAATGCATGTTGTAAAACTCTTTGTAAAACGAAGCGTGTATGTGATGAAGAAACTATTTTAGAAAAATGAAAACTTCGCTTCTTAACTTAATAAGTGTGAAACACATGTTTCATCTAGAACATAAAAACTACCGAACTAAGTAATTAGTCTTCGACTAACTCGAAGTCATAGTCAAACATAAATTATAGCCCAAGAAGAAGTTTTATATACGAAAAATTTCAATATTCATGAAATAGATTGTTTCTTACCCATATGAAAGTCAAAAAAACAAGTAATAAATAATGCTCGAACAGAGCTTTTTATACATCTTGAAATGAGTAGTGAGAAGGAATAATAGAAACTTTCAATGAACTCCCTTTCTCTATTTAGAGACGCAGTTGCAGAAGGAATAGAGGAATCAAAAAATTAAAAAAAAACAATCTGCAGATCATTTGATTAGCATTTGACAAATGAAAAGTCAACATAAAAGAATCAACAAACAATTGATGTTTTTTTTTAAATAGAAATCTATATGGTTTCATTTACATCAATCTAAAAAATATTAATAGTTAACATTCATGACTTCTGACTTGATGAAAAAGAACGGCATAATGATAACAATAACAAGTGTGAAAAAATGATCAACAGAATATAATAAGATTGGAGAAATGAAGTAATATGAAGCAACTAATTTATTGCATGCTAAAATTCATCTTAGAAATTTGATCGAATGCATTTTATATTTTAAATGAATGAATTGATCTAAATTTTCGTATAATCATTTAGTTCTCATCGTTTGTAATGGAAATGCAAGTTCTCCGGGAGCAGTGAAAAATGAACAACGCAAAAGATAGAAAGATTTTCATGGCTTCTCGTTGGATTAGACATTGATTGAATTGTTTTCATTGGAGGCTAGTAAGACGATTGAAATCAATAAAGAAAAAAGCAAAGCAATGTTTTTTATATAAAAATCAAATATGAAAAATAACTGAAAAAAAAAGTATATTCGCGATACATACCATGTACTTTTAAAAAGTACATGTCTATTTCAGCGCAAATTTTGCACAGCAAGCAAGTTCATAATGATTAAAGTAGCATGATCGAAAAAGGTAAGACATTATTTCTTGCCTGTAAGATCATGATAGATACTTCTATCAATTACAGTTCGTACAACCAACAAGGAAAGAGAGCTAAAATGTTTATGATTGATATTTGTTTGTATGCATTTATCATGCATAACTATCAATATTTTCTTTTCATTGTGACAGATTTATTGACAATATTTAGTCATGTCTGAAAATTTGGTATTTATTTGTAACACGGATGTACAGAGTACCTATAAAACGATATGGAGGTAGTGCCTAGGAATAGTGTTTCATTTTTGAATATTTGCGTATCAACAACAATTGTTTCAATCTTAGCTCATGTTACAATTAAATAGGCATTAACTTTAATTAAAGATGACTTTCAATATTATGCTCGTCACAATAAAATTCACTAAGTTTTTGGTTAGGTCAATTTTCTATTAAGGTAATTTTTAATCAACATTGCTTACGATTTGCTTTATAAATTTAACAAATCAGTATTAAAATAAAGTAATAAAACGAACGGTATCTTATAAAAGAACGAGTTTGTCAAACTAATATGATAAAGGCACGTACGCCCAATGAACATAGACGAATAAAGACAAATGCGGACCGTTCACATGAGCAATGCACATCTCTAACTTGCACAAAAATTTCAAACACAAAGAAAAAAAATATATATGAGAGAGGTCAGCGAAATGTGCACTATTTTACGCACATAGAATGATACACTATGTTAGAGAAGCAAAAATATGAAACGAACAATGTAACCAGTGTATGTAACGAAAAGTGCGAAATCAAGAAAAAAGACGAACAAGAGACAAAGCCGTTGTCTCCACATGTGCTAAAAAAACGAAGATGTTCATATAATTAAAAATTGTTAGCATTGGAATTTAGAAACAGCATTTTTGTTCATCATAAAATAATAAATGTTTTCACAAAGTTTGAAAAGATGACGCAATTAAAATTTCACGATTTCTGTAAAAAAAAAAAAAAAGGAAGTTTATAATTGCCTATGTTACATGTTTAGTCACTCGAGTTTCTTGTGAGTTGTTTCAGCCATAGACAATGGTAGACTTTAAATAAAAACGATACTCGAGTAGCCATCTCGGGGAGCTTTATCAACCCATATAAAAAAGGAAAAAGAAAACAGTTTAGGCGAAGCAGAATATGCAAATATTATTCAAATGATGGCAAGGAATGTACATGAAACTACTTCTAGAAGACTGTGTGCATGATGATCTTTTTAGACTTCATAAGATATCTGATCTCTTTACTTATATAATTTATCATTTATTATCAAATGCATTATTATTAAACCAACAGAATGGACAACAAGACATTTATTTCGATTAAGATGGATGCCATAATGATTGGATGAACAAAAAATAGCAATCATTGTATAATTTCATAAATACGGTAAGGACATAGATGCATAACTGTTTAGTTGACAATTCAACAGCCTGTTTATTTAAATGTTGAATCAGAATAACAAAAGAAAAATCTAGTCATTGAGTCTAAAAAAAGTAATACCGGCTTTAATAGAGTTTCATTTTTATCAAATTTATTTTCCTCCCATAAGAGTTTATTATGAAGGAGTAGGACTATCCAATTCTAAAACTAAAAGCCTTTTCTTTTTATCTGCAGTTTGTTTTTTATAGTTTTTATTTTATTTTATTTTATTTCATCATCATTTTAGCATTCAGTGGACGAAAGCATGATGTTCAATTAAATGTGTAAAATGGAGCTAACTGTATGTTTCTTGATGATTGTTTTCTGTATTCATTCAAACAAATCTTCAGAATAAATTACAATGAATGTAGATCAAACAATAATCAGGTTTTGGATGTGGGTATAAGTAG
>CAJNOP010000102.1:441091-455759 GCA_905250075.1 Rotaria sp. Silwood1 | reverse complement strand
ATACATCTGTTATAAGTTCTATTTAAACTATTTATTTAAACTTGAAGAATAGTAACACGATCCTTGGCAAAATAAAGATTGAAATTAACTTGCCATGGAAATTGACATTTATTCGTATCAACTTCAAGTGTATATATACTATGTGTTCGTTCATTGGTTAACTGTATTATTTGTTGATCACAATCAATTAATAATTCTACTATATCATTAGTTTCTATATCACCATTGTAGCCATTAAATCTAGAGTGGTAAATCCCATTGATCAAGACTCGATCACCTCCACACCAACCATAGCTAGATTTGTTGCAATAGGATACCTCTCGTATAGGCACATTTTTGCATGCAACTCCAATAAATAACCACTTGTTCGTACCATTTACCTCAATCTTAAATCGAAATCGATGTTTTCCTGAAACATATTCACCATTGCCACGTACAGTTGCATCGCCATTAAATTGGTCTTTGACAATAACTTGACCATTATCTTCAATTCTAATATTGCCAATTGATTGTTCAAAGATTTCTTTTGACGACTTTGATAGCAAAATGTTCGGCATAAATGAAATAATATTACTTTTTTCTTGTCTAATGCTGATATTTGCTGCTTGAGCAAAATCATTTTTCAATTTATTAAGCTTTTCCATCCAATTTTTTAAATGTATTTCATAAAAATCATCATCTTCACGAGCTTTATGTAATTCTAATGTAATTTTACTTAAATCTTCATTCAATTCAGCTATATGTTGATTAATCAGATTTTGTATGTGTTGTCGAGCATCATTAGCCGCATGATGAATTTTATTAATAGACTCTTGCCCCCATTCATCGATCTGTTTTATATAAGAATAATATTGTGGTTGTTGTGTTTGTTCAGTTAGACTTTGTCGAAAATGATCATGATCAACAGTTAAATCATTCAATTGTTTTCTTATTTCTTGTTGATGTTCGACAACATGTCGATTACAAAAATCGTTTTGACAACCTCGACATGTAAAACATCCAGATGCTTTACCACATTTTGCAGTGTTTTTTGTGATGTTGATAATATCATTCTTTTGTAAGAAATGAACTTCGACAATAACAAAAAATAACTTTTGCGTAGATTATTGCATGTGTACACAATATTTTTTTTCGTTAATCGTAGAAAGACAAAAAGGATGATATTTTTAGACTCAATGAAAAAAAAACAAAATCTCGTATATTTAGTCGTGTTGTTTTTCTCTTATCATATACTAGTGATTAGTAATGAAGTAAATAGAAGATTAAAACGAATATCGATTTGTAACACTTTCTGCATCTTTTTCACAAGAAGCTCATATAATTGAAACGAAATAAATTTATATGAGATGTTAATAATGCTAGATTTTTATTTCATTATTATAATGTAATGTTTGATACTGATAAAAATGTAATAAGACTTAATATGAACATAATGTACAATAAATATTGATAGTGCTTCATAGACTCTCGTTATTTTACATGCATATTTCGGTTCTATTAACATTGATTTCCATACAAGAAATAGATTCTTATAATAACGAGGCTTACATCATAAGAACTAATACAGTTCGGGCAAAATAACTACTCGATATTCATTTCACTGTAAACAAATATCGATCTAAATTGTTTTTTGATTACTTAATTGCTGAATCTTATTGTAAAGCAACTTAAGAATTTTCACTTTAGGATTACACTTTTTCATTTATTTTAAGAACAAGAATTAAATATTGATAAATCGTTTTAATTAAAATTCAATTCATTGCACAAGGAATTTCACAACAATAAAAAAAAAACGAATGAAAATTTTTATATAAAAAAATAGTTTCAACAATGACTTGTATTATCAAGACTAAGAGATCATAAGATACTAAATTTTCTTTTTTTTTAATCAAATTATTGAAGGTTCATTGATAGATATATAATTTATACTTTTATTAACAATTCTCTTTGATCATATTTCATAAAATATTTTGAACTGAAAATTAATAGTCAAAATTATCAACATTGAATGAAAGACTATGTTAATAGAATCTTCATTTCATAACGATTATAATTCATACATTTTCAATTATAAAATAAAATCATTATCAATATGATTTTATATTGAAGAAGATACAATATTTGGTTGTTTTTCATTATATTCAATTATTTTATCACTCATATACATATTTTCTTCAAATTGTTTCTTTTCTGATTCCTTATAAACATTCACATTAATTCCTTTTAAACCAATCATTCTTGTTCGACTTAATTTTGGTATTAAACATATCCATTTATCTTGTTTAGCTCGTCGACTTACAATACTATCCCAATTTTTATATTTAGTCCATTGATTTTTAAACCATGACCATCTTGTTCTTGCTGTTGACCAACCCCAAGAATCAAAACCTCGAGAAAATAATGTATATGGATCAGATAAATTAGTTGAATAAAGATTAAAAGAATGAATAGAAAGAATTTTCGAATTATTTATATTTAATAGTTTTTTATATGTCCATTGATGATAACGATAAAAATCAACAGATGGTATTAGATCAGATTCAAGAAGAATGGCTCCATCAGCTAACATATATTCAAATGCAAATTCTAATAAAAATTTAACATTAGCAGATGTAGCATATTCATTAGTATCAACATAACGTGGTAAAGAAAAATATGGAGGAGTATGTGGAAGAATAAGTATACGAATATGTGATGATATAGATGATAGTGTAGATGTAATCGATGATAATGCACAATCTTGAGAAATAATGACAACTGTCTAAATATAGAAAAATAAATCTGTGAAAATTAAGAATTCAAATATACTAACAAGGAAACTACTATCTCAAGCGACATCTGCCGTTTGAATTCATCTGTGATGATAATGAACTATGTTTAGAAATTCAATATCTTGATGAAGGAACAGTCTGTTCGGTTGAGCCTTTTAGGATATTCTAACAGTTATTATATCTATCAATAGATAAAACTTTAGATCAAAATATCGTTATTCGATCTTCCGAAGAGTATTTAAAAATGGATCAAATATATAGTAAAGTGAAAATAATCTGGTGTCAATGAAAACAAACCTTTTTAAACTTATGGCTAATCTTATTGGTATCTGTCTGTAGATTTAATATAAGTTCAAATATCTAGTGTCAATTGGAGTTGTTCTCTTGTAAGTAATTTTCATTTAATATAAATATTCATCAATCATTTTTACCTCATTTATTCCATCAACTCTAGTTAAACCATCTAAAACTCTTTTTAAATAATGTGGTCGATCACAAACTGGCATTAATATTGGCATAAATTGATTTCTTACACCATTTATTGTATTCCATAAATTACGTTTATTAGCTTGAATTAAACTTTGTTGAAATCGATTTGTACAATAGAATGAATAATAATGAATAGATGAAAAATAGAGTAATAGTAAACAGAAGATAAATAATATTAAAAAACGTATAATTAAAAAACCATGATGTCGAAAGAACAATATACTTGATTTGATTATGTTAAATAATTTTGTACAAGTACCACTACAATATTTCATTCTATTTAACTAAAACAAACATCAAAAATCTCCAACTTCTTTTTTTTCTCCTTATAAAAAAACAGTCGTATGGAGTGAAAGTAAAGATGTTGGCATACTATCGCAAAACAAGAATGCAAAGAAAAAAAAAAGCGACAGAACGACAACGATAGGTTACATTTTTTTTTTTTTTTTTGGTAATAGAAAACGACGATGCGCATCGATAATTGATAAGAATGCGTAAGTGTCATGTGCACTTTTATTCAGAGAAAAAAAAAGAATATGACTCAGACTAAAATATATGACTAACCTCAATGCAATAGTTTGGAATTAATTCATCAAAACACACAGCTATGTAAGTATTATAGACGATAGACCGAAACATCTGCAACTATAGCAAAATGATACATCTGATTATCATGAACAAAGGAAAGAAAGAAAGAAAAAAAAAAAACTATAACATCAAGCCGCCAATATTTTTCTATTCTTTCTGCTATTCGTGAAACGTCATATATTTTCTCTCGTTGACTCGCGAATTATTTTACTCTTCCTTCATAAAGACGTCACGGCACAGTATTACATGATGATCATTTACTATAGAGTAATAAGTAAACGATCATAAACCAAACATGTATTTATGACGTCGAACATCGAAATAACGTAATGATCACTTTTAACGTAATAAATAAAGTGTATCAAATTCAGACATTATGTGATAGACTGGTATAACTTAAGTAGAAAATCAAAATGTTTATTATACCTGAACATATATCAGTACCTTATAAGAAAAAATATATAAACTAATTTCGAAATACATTCTATTGCTAATATTTTCTACAATAGCATCTATATTAGACTGCTCTCCTTTTTCTAAAACTGTAGATCTTCTTAAAGAAAAAAAACCTATAAAACAGTTCTTTGTTTAGTATTATTATGTTTTGTAAAAATCGTGCTATTTCATAAACATAAAAAAAGAAAATTTTACGTTAATATGTATGACAACTTAATTTCTGTTTATAGAACTTAAAATGGCATTATTAAAAATAGGAAGATTCAATATACATTTTTATATTATATTAGAATAGTGTGCAATAGAAAACTTCAATGAATTTAAATAAGTATACTAATTAATAATGTGAAATTAGGCACAGCAATATCAAAAGGAATCATTCTTGGATTATTTTTCGATCTAAGAATAATTTTTTAATTCTAGTAATTCATAACTGTTATAAACTCATTTACAACATTAATCACAAATCAAGATGCATTATATTTGATGAGAAACGAAGAAGTTCTTCACTGTTCATCGTTATTTTTTAAATGACATATTTTATCAGGTGAAAACAAACGACAGATTACTAAGTTATGACATTTTTTTCTTATAAAATGCAAAAGAAGAGAAAATGAAATCAAGCATTTCTTTCCTTTTATTAATACAATTAGTACTTTATTGGAACTTTATTTAACAGATTCAATATTTTAGTTGATTTATCGGTTCTAAAAACGAAAATTTTCATCATCTCACGTTTAACTCAAATACATTATTTATATATTTTGTTTTTCAAAAACGAAATTTTTATAATTCTTAAAATCTGCTCTCATTCTACCAAGAATTTTTTGTTATTTACTTCTGAGGAATATTTAGGATCATAGATGTGTAACCACGAGTTGACTAAGCGAGATGCTACTCGATGCTACCACAAGAAAAAAAAAAAGTAATAATTACCGTCATTGACATTTAACTTTATGAGTTTCCTCCAATGCTATCGTGTACTGGCCCATCACCCCATGATCTTCTGGTTATGCCCCTATCCAATACTATACAATAGAAACGTATAATATTGAACTAGTAAATATAAAACATGTTGCAATAAAAATGATGAATAGAAAATGTGTCGCATTGTATAATAAAATGTCGATTATATGTATTCGATAGTACTTCTTTTTATTTTTAGTTTCTTTTGTATTTTAAGATAATAATAGTTCCAATAAATTTGAAAAATAAAATAAAATTCATTAATAAATAAGTTATGTCATGTTTTCCTCTTGGTGCAGAATCTTATTTGTATTCGATATTTACTGTTAGTGATCATTAATTTCAATTAATTTCGCAAACATATATAAATACCCTGTTTCGGTATTGATGCATTGTTGTTATTATATCATCTATTTATTTTCATTCAACACGACTTTAAGCTTTTCAATAAAACAATTGAGATGAGACTCAACCTTGGTTCCTACAGAGTAGAAGGAAACAACTTTACTAACGAGCTACTATATATCTTTGTTGAATATTTTTTCCTTTGCTTTATGACTTCGTATTAAAAAAAAGTACATGTGCTTTGTATCATAACAAGCTCATAGAGTCATATGAATCCGAAAACGATTCCGTTTTCACATACAATTAAAATTTCATAAGGTAATTATTCATAGATTTCAAATGATGATCAATCATAGGAATTAGTTTATTTACATAACTAATTATTCAATGTTGAATTTTTACTGCGTGCAGACATCCATTCAATATTGTTATTAAGTGAAGTTTTTATACATATCAAAATGAAGTATGAACGTATACGACTGGTGTACACACCTGGAGGTTTAGTGTCTCAATATCGAAAAGCAGAATCCAGAAAATCCAAATCCTTTTTTAGTCATAGAATTCGTTTTCACTCTCATTGTTGTGCTGTGTGCTTGTGTATGAAATTACGTTCTATTGTGAAAAATTTTAGAAAAAGGTTTTCACCAAGAATCTACAATTTTCGGCATTTAGCTACTTTCTCTAGCTGCGTGTTTTCGATAAGAAAAAACCTATTATCATATCCATCTAGAGATCGCCTACATTTATAAATAAGATCAGATGCAAAATTCCTTTTGAAAAATTCAGAACAGACGCATATTTTAATAAAAGTTCTAATTAAACATCGTCAATTACAACACTAATTCGTATAGAGCCATCTAAAATACTTTTCAAAGTTACATAGTTTATTCATTGAAAATAGAACGTATTTTTACAATTTTGCTCACATAACTATGATTTAAATCTCTTTTTTTTATTCCGTTTTATCATAATAATCATTCTTGGTTTTATCTTTATTTTACTAACTCATATGAGTAAATGTCGTCCATGTGTCAAGAGGATATATAAAATATCAATCATTTTAAGTAGACACTTTTTCATTAAATTTTCAAAAGTTGATTGATCTCGAAGAGACAAGTTTAATAAAATTTTCAATATATTATTACAAAAAAATATTAAAGTAATAATGATAAATAGAGATAAACACAAGAAAAAGAAAACGAAGTATTATTTATACTTACGTATTAATACAAGCAAGATAGTTGGATATATTTAAAAAGAAAAAAATGATTACGAAAGATTAACAAAAATACTTTTATGCTTCAATAAATGAATGCTACGCCATCGAAATATGATGAATCTTTGGTTCTATTAGCTTACGTTGTACTTTGTATTTCATAATCATATTATGCAATAATCAAATACGTATCTTTTTTTATCTTGCTTCTCGAGGACGAATGATAGTTATCAAGTATCGAAGTGAACGGTTTGTGTAATAATGTCGAAATGAAGTAAAAAAAATGAGTGTTGAACTTGCAAACACAATGAACTATTCATATTAAACTGATAATCGCTCTTTCACTTTTTTCATAGATGAATAAATATGAGAAAAAAATTTCATAAAGCTTTATAGAATAATAATAACATTAAATTCGTATTTAATTGCTTTTTCTTTAATAAGCATTACAGATACTATAAAGTTCTCAAAGGTATAAATAAGATTGTTATTAATGAAATATATACATAGGTTTCTTGAATCGAATTTGACAAGTTGAGTAATAATAAACACTCTAAGGTACTTGCCAAAAAGCTTCGATCTTTCTCTCGAGCTACAGTCATTATAGAAGAGTTACACAGCAGAAATTTTGTGTGGATGTACTCTACAATGAGTGATAATCATTCATGTCACACATTTAAAAATTGTTCGACTTAGAATAGAGTTATAATAAGTTGAAGTCTTGCTACTTGTAGATCTTATAATTCGAGAAAGGAAAGACTTTTTAACTTAGTCAACACCTTGTTATATATGTAATACTTAATTCAGACCATTTACACTATCAATTTCATTAAATTCATTGAATCTTTGAACAGTGATCGTCACTTCTAACTATAATCTTTGACCTAGGGAACAATCATATGAAATGCTTAGGCGATATTTTCTGAAAAGTTTAGAATCAAATATTGTACTCGAAAGAAGAGTGTGAGTATAGGTATTCATCATCTCCTTATTCGCTATCAGACCAACACATATCGTGAAAAAACGTTAATAATAAATAAGTTCGTAATTAAATAGTACATTGGTTAAAATATATTTATCTTGAATTCGACTAATCAACAACTTATGTATGTTTATTGAAGACTCAGTATCTTTTGTTGTTTGAGATGATTAGATCAACTCAAGAAAGGAATAAGCAAATCATTAGATCCATTTGAACTTTGCCAAAAAATCAATTATTGATTCACAAAGAAAATTATCTATGCTAAAAATAAAGATGAAAGTAGGCGAAAGTGACCATGGTGCAAGAAAAACAATTGATAGGATATTATCTAAGTGAAAAGAAAAAAACCTTACTGTAACTCGTAATATGACTTGCAATTATCATTCGCTTATTAATTTCAAGATAGCAAGAGATTCTCTCCAACAAAACTAGGATATTTCAAAAGAACATAAGAATAGCCTTATTGTGGTATTTCTATTTGTTAAAAAAAAACTAAAAGAGATCGTCTATAAAATTTTTCAGAAACACCTAAATGACAAAACTCATGTTTATTGAATAGTTCTGAAAATATAATTGATTACTGTTTTGATTTCTTTCTACATTTTCTAATATAAAAAGACTCATAAACTACATATTTTTAGAGCTAACTGTACTGTTCGAAAAGTTTCTGTCAATTTATTGTAGAATGACTCCGTTTCACGGCCTGTGAACAGGATTGACTACAACTATAGTCAAAAATTTCAAACAACGATATCGATACAAGATCCGTTATGACTAACGGTGCTCAGATTCTCATTACATAGTCAACAATTCTTGTATGAATAAAACTCTATGGCAAGCGATTCAACTTAGAATCTTGATCACAACACGCTGAATGATTTACATTCGAAATTCAAACTATTATGCTTCGATGCAGAAAGGCACACGATTTCGTTATAAGTATACATTAATATGTGAGAAAGGCTTGACAATGTGTAGTTTTAGGTCTTCTTTTTACTGTCAGCTACACTTTCACCCTAGTTGCTCATATAATTTACTGGTCGCATCGGTTTACGATGAAAATAAAACCTGATTTAGTTGAATATTTGCTTTACATGGATACATGATCAGCTTCAATTATTTCATTTGAATGTAAAACCATACATATTTTGGCAAATTATTGCTCGCTCTTGATTTCACGTCAGGTAAACATAAAAATAAAGAAAATAACAGTGCGTGTAAGAGTGTTTTGAATGATATGCTGACATTCGTTCTTGATGTATCGAGCGGCGTAAAATATAGACATTCTCTGTAATTTTCTCTTTTTTTTTCTTACTGTTCTATACTTTGCATAACAAGTTCTATATGTTTTCTTTTAATATTTTGTATGATATTGCATTTCTTACCTTTTCTGTTTACGTTTAAGGTCAATTCTTCTGATTTTAATCATGAAAATCGTTCTTCTGATCGTTCTTTTCACGATTATCTATCGTTATTCAAAATGTGATATTGTTACTCAATTAAAAAATTTCGATTCAAATTTGAACTCTAGTAAGTTCTTACTTTCACAAAGACCATGTATTTTTTTTTTCAATTGTGCACTAACAATATTTAAGAGATGTAACAAACAGTAATAATTCTGTATCGAATAGTCAATTATTATGAAACCATATTCACATATAAAAAGACTCGACATTATAGCATTATGTCAAATCTAAAAGTTTTCAGCTGACAGTTTCACTAAATATATTCGGATTCTATATAGATAATGATCTATGAAATCCATTATCTATTGGAATATAAGTTCTTTTATGAAAAAAATTATTGAGTCCATTTATATTAGGATAATCTCTGATTGTGAGCATTAGTTTCCTTTTCCTAAGTGTTGATCTGCAGCATAGCCATGCTTGAAGAGTTTAATCAAGATTATAGTCATTCTACTACATCTAATTTTTGTATGAATTCTCATTGAAAATCTTGTACTTTCAGATTTTTTTTGTGAAGTTGATAAAGCAATTCTCAAACAGAAACGAAAAATAAGAATAAGAAAATAAAATTAAACTTATGAGAATCTCAATAAGTGATGTGCTCAAACAAGACAGTGCATGGTAGAGCGAAACCTTATAATAATAATTTATTTTTTGCATGGAAAAACATCCATTTTTCAAATATTATTTAGTCGAATGAGTCAGAAAACATAAGTAATTAGAAACAGCTGAAAAATTGTGTTGTTGAATATGAATTTATCTAAAGATACCCAAGTCATAAAATATGAGTTCTTTCCGACCAGAAAAAAGAAGTTCGGTGGCTGGATCTAGTAATCGACTCTGCTTGACTACCATCGACATAACAAAAATTCCAACTGTCAAATTCTTGCATCTAAGTTTCTACTATTCTTCCGAGTTTTCCCGTTAGAACCTGCTAGAAATTCAAGGATATAGGTGTTGGAATTATTGATCTGAGTAAAGATACTAAAAGACTTCTATTAAACTACTAGAAGTTATATTCTCTCTGAATTCAGAATCTAAAGTAAATCGATCTGTTCTATGTAAGAAATTTTAAGTAAAATGTAGTCTTAAACTTGCTGTTTTTTATGCTATTTTCAAAAATTTTGTAGTAAATGCAAGAGCATTTGGCAATTCAACATTAGCAGCATACGGTGCAATGGTTAGCATAGCATCAACTAATGTACCAGCCTATTCGAATGGAAATGATAGCTATATATCCAACGAACCCAACTATCTTTATAATATATATACTGGAATGAAATGACAATGTGTTGAATATGCACGTCGATGGCTTTTCATACGTAAAGGTTGTGTTTTTGATAGTGTTGACGCAGCCAACGATATGTGGAGTCAAATTTTTAAAGTTCAACGAGTTGTCGATGGAAAATGTTTTTCTCTAAAACAATATCAAAATGGTTCAACGAGTCCACCGAAAAATGAATCATTGCTCATCTATAGTCTTGGTCAACATATGCCATTTGGACATGTTGCTGTTATAGTCGATGTTTTAAATGATTCTATTCGTGTTGCTGAACAAAATTATCATGCATATTATTGGTCGGGTAATTATTCTTGACAAATTCCATATGTAGTGAAGAATGGTAATTACTATATTATGGATAGTTATAGGATTTATGGTTGGATGTCAGTTGAAGATAATAATCAAAATTATCCATTGAATCAACCAACAATAAATAAAATCATGGAAAAAAATATATCGTTTCCCAATTTCATTTGTTCAAAAAGTGTCACTTCATTATGCAATTATTTTCTTTTCTGTTTCTTTTACGTTTTAGTCATTTTTATTGATTTTTCTCCAATCTAACAATGCAGAAAACTGTGATCAAATTCCCCTGTTTGTTCCCTTACTATGAAAACATTTATTTTTCAATTTTGATGAATCATATTAAATTGACTTTATTTTCTTTTTTTCATTTGACATTGTCTACATAAAAGTAATATTCCTTCACAAAATATGAAAATACATTGTTAGAAAGGTCAATAAAGATTTTGAACAAGTGTACATACAATTTGGTATGAAATTGATAATTCACTTTGAAAGATCTTTAATAATCGAAAGTTTTGTAAAGCATAGGTTCAATCAATTGAAACCAATTGTTTCGCATCATAATGATATTCGTTTTTGGGGCAAAGAAGTAGCACATGAATACATATCTCAGTTGTAGTTTGAAATGGTATTATTTTTATCGTTTATGGAGATATTTATTTCGTGTCTTTTTTTGTTACATATAAAATACTTTGAACATCCGAAAAATATTTAGTAGTAGAACACGATGGAATCAGAGGCAATGGCTTGGTTGTATTTTCTCAACAAAAAAAAATATAGAACAATAGACAGTAGCGACTTTTCATCATTCAACAAGAGGCTGTTCCAATGGCATTATTATATATAGTATTCATCCGTATTGGTTCATAATTCGAAGACCAGCTATTTAGTCTCATGAGGGTTTATGATCTATCACTTTACAGAAATCCGACATTTCTATGCTATTTCATTCAAAAGTTAAAAGCGTTCGAATAAATCGTCATAATAGCATCATATCGGTCATTTCAAATATTTTTCATCATTCTCATTCATAAATCAAACTATTCGTTTTTGAATGTAATTTTTTATAGTCAAATAAATCTTCTCATAAGCACACTATAATATTACGATTAAAACACAGAAATTTCGCATTAGAATAACGTTTTTTACTCTTAATTTTAAGCTTCAAGGATTTTAGAATGTTTGTAATAATAGATTATATATGTTATATCAATATAGTATATTGTTGAATCATATCAACATAGATTCTTTCCATTTTGATTGGGCATGACAATGTGATGATGTACTTGTGTCATTTTTTCCTCACAAGGTTAACATACATTGACAGTCACGTTGTTTTTCTTTCTTTCCTGTTGTTTTTTTTATTTTCGCAATAACATGGTGTAATTGAGTTATTACTCAACTTAGCCAAAATTCAGCTGATCATTTGAAGAAACACATAATATGGCGTCTGCAACACAAGCAAAACGTAAAAATTCATTTTCTGATAAAAAATCTAAACAAGCAAAACAAACAAATCTTGGAGATTCAATTCATTCTCAGCAAAATCGACATTTATCATCATTATTATCATTAGATCATATACGAATATTTGCTATGCGACGTCCTAAACCAGAATGTTTAACAAATGAAAATTGGCTTATTTATAATGTTACATCAACAACAAAAGAAAAATGGTGTTTAGAATTTAGTCCATTTTTCTTAGGTCCAATTGAATTATATCCAAATAATAAAGATAGTAAAATGTTTATTGCAAAAAATATGGAAAATGCTTGGCAATATTGTAAAGTTTATAAACAATTTACTGATACAGATGGTTATTCACCATCAGAAACCTATTGGCAATGGGCTGAAAATGGTTGGAATGATTCTAAAGCACATCGTTTTCCACTTGGACGTAAAGCAAGTAAACCACTTTATTCTTTATGGAATGGAAAAAAATTAAATTATATTGAAGCTCGTAAAACAATCTATGCACCATTATATGCAAAATATGTTGAACAAACTGATGCATATAAAAAACTAAATGATATTTATATAAAATATTGTTGTGGAGATAAAAATGATAAACATAAAAAACCAATGGCATTATTAGATTTTGATGGATGGGATCATTTAGGACAAAACTATACATTAGAACAAGTTATTAATATGGAAAAACCAAAAATGGGTCATGCTTTTGTTTTAGCAGGTCTTTTAGAAAATAATTTATTTTGGTTATCCGAACCAGAAAAATCACATGTGGAAGAATTAAGAAAATCTGGTCGATTATTAAAAGATATTTAAAGTGAAATTTTTTTTTCTTTGATTTTGAAGTTACGTGCAAAATTATGTTAATTGGAGTTTTCGAATGAAAACAATGATTTCAATGTGATTACTCTCAAGCAATTTACCATAATAATAAACTAAAAGTTCATTGATCATTGTATTTTATTTTTGTTAAATAATAAGACCTTTATATAGAATAATGAATATTTTATATAATAACTAGCGGAGATACCCGATGGTAGTCATGATAATTTTATAATATATACTTGACATATTAGAAAAAGACGTCACTATGATGTTCTATCAATTATTGGAATTCGATATCGCAAAATATGTTCAGATCACTTTCCCTTTTCAACTGATGTTTTCCCCATTTTTAATTTAAAAAAAAATTCTATCCTTTTCAGTGTTCTTTTTGTTTGATCGACTTCTTTTATTACAAAAGACCGTTTACAAAAATACAACTTCGATTGCAACGCTTTTTGATACAGTACCTTCTCGATTTTCGCAACAGGGGCCAAAATAAACAAACTCTTCCCAGTTCCAACTCCTCAGCATGCTACGTTAAGTTGGCCATGAAAAAGGCAAGGGCTCTCTAGATTAATGCCAACCACCTTAAGTAATTACTCTTGAGCCTTGTCGATAGACATCGCGAAGGAAAGACATGCAGCAAATTGAAGACGCTTGAATTCAAACGGTATATCTGTAAGAACCATGAATATTCATGGTACGAATACATGCTCACTCTTTGGGCAGCCTGTCAACATTATTTTTCTTATCGTACATTAGAGATAGAGATTAGAGAATTTCCAATTTTCACAACCTGGGTGACATTACATTCGATTACCTTCCTTTCCTTGCCTGTCGCGCCAATCTATTCTCAATTTTTCTCTCCACTAAAGAGTATATCATCGAAATTTTGATGGCACTAGTTATTACGGAAATCAAATGTACAAACAGCAGACAGACAAACATTGTTATTTATAAAAACAGAAGAAGACACTCGCTTCCATACCCTATACCCACATTCAGTGCTTAGATCCTTGAATCGAACTCATTGCCTCTAAAGTCCCTACCTGAATTTTCTCCTAACGACCAAAGATTGATTAGCTAGGTTTCTTAGTAGCCCAATTCCTATCGGTTTCCAAACAACTCATTAGATTTCAAGGCAAATAGACCTCACGTTCGAACTCACCATTTCGAAAAACCCCCTGATCCATCAATTCCTTCAAAGTATAAGTGTTCTGGTCTATTTTCTTAAGTACTGAAGTCCTATTAGTTTCCAAAGAACCACTCAGGTTTCGAGGCAAATGGGCCTCAGAGTTGAGCTCACAATCTCTACATCCCCGTGCCCCATCATTTTCTTGGAGGTATAAGAGTTTTGGCCCGTTTTCTTAAGAGCTGAATTCCTATTGGTTTCCAAACAACCAATCAGATTTCGAGGCGAATGGGCCTCAGATTCGAACTCATCGCCTCAAAAAACCCCGTGCCCCATCATTTCCTTCAAAGTATATGTGTTTGGCTCTATTTTCC
>CAJNOP010000102.1:300887-441081 GCA_905250075.1 Rotaria sp. Silwood1 | reverse complement strand
TGGCTCTATTTTCCTAAGAGCTGAATTCCTATTGGCTTCCAAACAACTAATCAGATTTCGAGGCGAATGGACTTCAGATTCGAACTCATCGCCTCAAAAAACCCTGTGCCCCATCATTTCCTTCAAAGTATATGTGTTTGGCTCTATTTTTTTAAGAGCTGAATTCCTATTGGTTTCCAAACAACCAATTAGATTTGGAGGGAAATCTATCCCAGATTCGAACTCAGCGCCCTCGAAAACCTCTAGTTCCATGTTTCCTATGTGTTCATGAAGTGGAACTCAGTTATAGTTCTATAGTACCGAATGTTGCAACCCTATTGGTCGGTTTCATAGATCGCCTGTAGCATGTGTAGGATTCGTTTTTTTTCGGAAAAAAATACATGTCGACCTTCCCCTGGGTGTAAAGACCATTTCTGGAAAGTTTGATAGTATTTGCTCGTACGGTCTTCAAATGCATAGCGAACAGACAAACAAACAAACAAACATTCTTCTTTATATATATAGATATATGTACAATGGCAGAGAATTCATTTTTATTTATATTCAAATATTAAAGAATTAGATGAATATCAATCAACCTAATAGAGTTGATTGATAAAAAAAAAACGAACAATTATTTTTCTTATCACAGAAAACAAAAGCATTGTTTTGACTCATGTAACCGATCGAACTATATTCGTTGTTTCTTTAAATAAAAATAGACAAAGTTTTTTTATTACTTACAATAAACAAAAATTGTGCGTTTTCTTTTTTTGCAAGCATCAAATCGAAATTTAAAATTTTTTCAATTCAATTTCACAATTTTCTTTCATTAAAACTATCAAAATAGAAAACGATTTTTATTTTCAAATTTTATATTTTCGAAATTTTTAAAATTTCACTGATAACAAATTTATTTTTAGCTAACTGCAGTTTATGAAGTTCATTAACATATTAAGTTTTCCTATTTCTATCTAATGATCTGTTATTTGTAGAATGTCCTACAGTATTAATTTTCTTTTTCTTTTTAATTAATTTCAATTTATAGAACCCACTAGCGATAATTTCTACTATGAATGTCATGAATTTTTTCTTGCATTTGAATAAACTATTTAATTATCATTTTAACATGGAATCAAACATCACATGAATACAAACTAGTTAAAGTGTACGAGCATTTATATACAAAAAACAAAACTAAAAAATACTACGTTCAATAAAAAAAAAAATAAAAGGACTTTGAACTGCGACGATTGGTGACTGCCTTCTCTTCACCTACACCCTCGGTATGTACTTTCATTCAACAAATCTTTGAAAGTTAACTATCAAATTTAGATCAGCCGAAAATTTAAAACAATTTTATTTTACTTAAACTTAATCTTTTTCATGTTCGCAAATAAGATAGTAGCCGAAATATTGCTCCTATCACGTTTAAAGCTCAAATTATAATTATACAATCGATTTCTACAAAGATTATGAAAAACGAAATCCTTGTACATTCAATGATAATTTCATCTTTCAGATCGATCAGTTAGAAATTTGTTAAACTGATAAGCGATATTTAGTAAAATATGATGGAATAAAAACAACAAACAATACACATTTCAATAATTCTCAATTATAAAAATTTTTATTTATAGTTCTTCATCTTTCATAAACTATGAATTATTTATTTACTTATTCAATAATTCATCTTAGACAGAATCTAAATATATATTTCGGCGGTTTTTCTTTTATCTCGTGTCACACTTCATTATATCATTCACACAGAAGCTAATTTTAGCTGAACAAGTAGAAAAATAGTGCAGAATACTTTAACAACGCTAAGTATTATTTTTCTTATTTTAACAGTGTAGGATCTTTCAATCATGCTGATTGTTAATGACGTGTGTGGGAAGTATATTCATTGATTAGTATACATTAATGTAATATTAATTAGTTATTATAATTTTTTCTTCGACTGACATGTACGTGTAAGATAGAAAAGAAAAGATTTTCTTTTTGATGTAAAGAAGAAAAATAAAATTCAGCATTGTAATTATTTTGCCGAGTTCATTAGAAGTAAATAGTATTCGAATTTTTTTGATAAGCTTTAAAAAAAAATGATATAGCATCTAATATTTATTGAATCAAAAACTTATAGCAACTATCATGATTAATTCCTATTGAGTCTCTATGAATTCTAATTTTTTATGAGATAAACAATCGTTCCTTCTCGTGATCATTTTATTGAATTATAATAATCATTCGATTTCGTTTTTATAAGCTTCTCAGTCACAAATAGCAGATGGAATTCTTTTTTTTTTCTTTTATGATTTTCTTCATTGTGTGAAACATGATCTAAAAGGAGTGTTGAAGTATAGAATAGAACTTTGAATACTTCTCTGCTACAGACATGACAGACATCTTAGCAACGAATTATTACAAATTACAACAGACAAAATCATAGATACGTCAAAGATCGTATATTACTAACATCTCGTTATAATATATAAACTATTTTCTTACTACATTTCTGAAGCATTAAAGAAAAAGATAGTGAAGAAGAATCTGTCATGAAATAGATAGAATAAAACGGTCTTCCTATGATTAGTACTAACAATTGCATCACGTTTCATATTTTAATCCCGAAGAAAAAGTGCTATTTTTTTTTCTATGATATTTATGCGAGAATGCATTGTAACTTGATACTTTTCACACGCAATCTGCTAGATTTTCATTAAACTACTGAAGCAATATTTATTTGAATTATTTACATAAGAAGAATTCATTTTATATACATATTTTGCATATTTATATTAAATATTTTTATTTAGAATATATATATAAATAATGAGATGTATGTTCATGATATTTTAGATTTAAAGTAAATCAAAAAAAGAAGTTTATGCGATTTTTTTTTCAATATGAGTAAATTACTTGAACAAGTACTTCAAGCAAATATTTATCTACAACCATTACAATTATCTCTTGTTATGGTCATAAATATTCTTAATATATGTGTACTATGTTCTCGTGCTCTACGTTCATCATCATGCACACATTATTTCTTAGCTTATGCTATATTTAGTATTATTTATAGTTGTTTAGCATGTTTAACACAATTTTTACGTGGTTTTTCTATTGATTGGGCAAAGAACCAAATTGGATGCAAAATACATTTCTATATTTTATTTGTTGTTCCATTTCAAGCTAATCTAATGCTTGTCTTAGCTTCATTTGATCGTTATTGTTCTAGTTCAAAATCACATCGATTACATTCAAAAAGTACGATACAAACGCCAACAATAATTATTTTAATTGCTACTATAGTAGCTGCTATCTATATGTCACCGATGTTAGTTATTTATTATTGGAATGAAACTATAAGAACCTGCCATTTACATGCTAATATAACAATATATATTTATATATTCAGCCAAATATTTCTCTATTATATTTTAGCACCTCTATTAATGATTATATTTGGATTTCTAACGATATCTAACATCCGTCGACAATCAATGCGTTTAGTATATTTAACTGTATCTATGCGAAGACGTCGTACTGAAAGACAATTAACTCTAATGTTACTTCTTCAAGTAGGTGTTCATCTTATTCTTATTCTTCCATTTGGTGTTATCTATTGTATGAATTCATTGAAACCGTCGACAAGAACACCTGATATATTAGCAATACGGTATATACTATTAATGTGGCAACAACTAGATTATTTTATATCGTTTTTTCTTTATTTTCTTTCTGGAAGAGTTTATCGTGAACAACTTATTTTTTTATTGAAATTTAATAATTCTTATCATACATAACATTAAAAAGATATCATATAAAAGTTTAATGTGGTTTCAACTATTATCTTGTTAGCAAGCGAGATAAATGATTTATGTATTTGAGCTTATGAGAGTCGACCATTGTGTGGTACCTTTTATCATTCAATTTTATCTATAGATAAAAATATATACTTATCTATTTCAATGAGTAGTATCAGTTTGTAGTGGAACTGTCACTAGATTAATTGACAAGCTGAGTTAATATTATACTTATTTTGAATTTTTTCGATCGATGCTATTCTAGTTCACAATCATATCGACTTTGTTCAAAAACTGCAATTCAAGTAGCAAAAATGATTAGTCTTCTCGATATTTTATATTGTATCTATAATATATATTGCCTATGTATTAATCGTAAGTAGCTAAGAATATCTCATGTTTGTGTATTGCCAACTACAAGTTTCCGAAATTTAAAAAAAAAATTTTCTCAGTTTCATGAAATTTTGAAATGAAAACGGGAGAATGTAATATCAGAGAACGTGATAATTAGCAATTAGACAAGAGCATTTCTCAAAATTGATCCTTTATGTCGAGATCTTGCATGTTGATCAATATCCATATCTTTTGCTAAATTCTGTAGTGTTATATTATGATACGTCTAAGATTATTTATATTTTGATTAACTGACTGCATCAAATATCCATTGGCATAAGACTGCTTTGGTTGCATCAAGAACTGGTCACCGTACAGAACAACAATGAGCTCGAGTGCTGCTTCTTCAAGTTGGTGTTGATCTTATTTTTGCACTTTATTAACTCGTTTGACCGTTGTAAACAAAAACCAAAGCGTGATTGATGTATGTTTTAGTTTTGGTTTATAAAAACAATGTGGTTATTTCACAGCTAATATGAGAACTTAGTTAGATTTGGCGTGTCCGAAATAATTTTAAATAGCTGTCATAGAACAAAATTTATAATCAAGACGAACTAATTGATTTACACAGAAGTTCACAAAATAAAGTTGCATTAAACACAATAAATTTTGGAAAAATTCTTATGTCTTTTTCCGGATTTTTTTTTCTTTTGATAATATAAAAAAAAAGGAAATAAATCTTGAAATCTATACATTTCACTTTTTCTGATTGTTCTATTTCATTTCCTGTTAACTAGAAATAGAGATCGAGTGTGTCTTTTTTTTTGAGCCATTTTAGAGTTTTTTATGTATTGTCCTTAGTTTAAATCGATGCTATACTTACTTTTTTATATGATAAAATGTGTCATCTCTTTCCTTTTCGTCGTGATAATATTAATATGAACAGCAAAACCATCACAAACAAAAAGGCTAATTGATGTGTTATCAAAAGATCATATTCAAAATTTAGCAAGAACAACTATTCATCATATCCTGTTTTTAAGTTTCTGTCATTTTCCGGAGTTTTTAGATCCGAACCAGCCGTAATTCCTTTACCTACGGGGTATACGGAAAAGAAAAAATATTAAATTTAACTTTATGAGATTTTTCTTCTTTTTCTGTATTGTTTTTTCTTTCAATTTTTTAAATTAACAGTCCTGTTTACAATTTTATTTTTAGTCATCGATTTATTTCAATAATCAAAAATATATCCTATGATTTTACCTGATAATCATAATAATTTTTATCATGACTTGCTCATCATAAACGAAAGAAATTGATTTCGATTCATTTTCGTAAACTTATCATCAATGCAAATCAAAAAGCTCTGCTTGTCTATTGAATTAGTCCCATTAGTTCCGTGCAACTATACGAAAGCTATTTATACTTCTTTTATACAGGTAATCATTATTAGTAATATTCATGACTATCACACGGAAGAATTCAAGCATGATATATACTATGATCAATGTCAAAAAGGCTTTAAGGAATATGTCATTGATTTGAAATGAGTATGACGCATTTTTCTTCAAGCATAATCTGTAAACCAAAATTGTATTCATTAATTTTATTGATGTAAACTGATCTCAAACGAGGCAAAAGAAGATATTACTGATTGTCAAGTATATTTCTTGTCAAGAAATTTCAATTAGATATGAACCACTTCTTTAAGAATGTTCTTCAAGTGAATATCTATTTACATCAAATGCAAATTTTCTTTAAATTATTACAAATATACTTAACATATATCTATTATGTTCTCGTGCATTTCATTCATCATGCACACATTACTTTCTCACATATGCTATATTTAGTATCATGTCTACTTTTTTTATATGTCCGTTACGATTTTTACGTGTTTTTTAACATCGATTTGACAAATACTTCGGTCGAGCGTAAAATGCATACGTATTTTGCAGTTTTAGCAACATTTTAGCAAGAGTAATGCTTTTATTAATTTCATTTGCTCGCAACGGTTCAAATATTATCTATATATCTGAAATGATATCGAGTTTGCAACTGATAATATTTTTATCAAGCACAAGCTTATCATTCATGACTTTCAACAGTTTGAATTTCACTCAAGGACATGTTCTTCGAGTGACATTTAAGAGATATCTATTGACTTCACTCAAAAGTGAAGGAAAAAGAATAATCATGAATATTGAAAGGAAAGCTTCATTAAACAAGACGTTATTTATTTTTGTTTTCTAACATTGTTTGGACGAATTTTTCGACCTGAAGATGAGAACCAGACTCCTAACTTTTTGAGTCAGAGCGCATCTAAGGAAAACTCATATGGAGTTTTGGAAAAATTTTGAATCGTCTTATTAGATGTTCAACTTTACAATGAAGTATGAACGCATCGAAAGTTACAGCAATCATGAGTATTGTTGTATAAGCGTTGCAAGTGACCCATGACATCCATAGCGACTAGAGAGCTTTTTGTGTCCTCATAAAATCACACAAGTGTTATCAATTTGGGGTGGATGTGGGTGTGGGTGTTGGTGCGAGGTTTGGGTCAGTGTGATTATTGTCTTCACCGACACCCACACTCAAGCATCTATTTAATTTAAGTTATATTTTATTTTATTTTAGATAATATCATTGACCACTTCAAACAAAATAAGTATTTATTTAATTTGGATTGTCTATTTATTTTAATTTTAGATAATATCGACGATTAGACGAAACAAAGTAAATGTTTATTTAATAAACAATTAAATTTAACTTTAATTATTTATTTTATTTGATTCTTTCAGTGGATTTAAGATAAAAGAGCCCTTAAAGATGAAAGCCATATAAAGCGAAAGAGGAAAAAATGAGTTATACACCATTGTATGCAACTATAGAAGATCATATATAGATCTTGTAAGATCGTATAAGATTCCACTGTAAGATTATATAGAATCGTACAGTACGATTTTATCAGAAAAGTTGTCTTTAAGGTGGACATATAGAATCGTACAAGATCATATATGATTTTGATATGATCTTGTATGAACATGAAAGATCAGACGTACGTTCTTATATGATCTTGTAAGAATTGTATAAGATCATACAATAGGATTGTTTCAACTGAGTAAATTATTTTGTCAGGAAACCAAGGCTACGAATAGGGGTACTTTCTCTAACAATTTACTTAGTTCAGATATTGAACGTCCAATAATAGATGAAACCGTACGACAAAGATGATTCTAGCTAGACGAATCTCATATAATCATCGAACGTTGTGTCAAAGTATAAAATATATAAAATGCTTCATAAGCTTGGGGTCCATTTTGAC
The DNA here is from genome assembly GCA_905250075.1 of Rotaria sp. Silwood1. Taxonomy (NCBI): domain Eukaryota; kingdom Metazoa; phylum Rotifera; class Eurotatoria; order Philodinida; family Philodinidae; genus Rotaria; species Rotaria sp. Silwood1. The sequence goes on along the minus strand of CAJNOP010000102.1, from coordinate 433,638 downwards.
TTTTAAAGATATATTTCGGGTATCACAAGCTTAGCAGACGTATTTTATTGAGCAGAATATTAAACTTGGTTTGAGTCTCAGTTTTTATATACTTAATCCTTTGAGGACATTGGAACATGTGTTGACCCACCTGTTGTACAGTAAAAAAAATGTATTCTGTCCTTTTAACTGTTATGATTTGTAAGATAATAGGGTATTTGATCTACTATCTCAAGCATTTCGTCTCTCTTTTTCTTTCTGTTATACAGATCCTTATCAGATGTTCTTCTGTCTTTCTGTTACTATAAACTGACGTCATGATATTTTCCTCTTTTCTCTTGAGGTAGTACCATAAGATTTTGATGTGATCATTTTGAGCTAAACACAATAAACTGAGTAAAGAACTTTTTTTTTAATTGAAAACGAAATCTCTTCCTCGAAAGGTTATGATAAAAAATATAATATAAACGGATAAAAAGAAACGATTTGATGGAACTATTTGAAATGGACTTCTAATAAAGCACTTTCTTATGAATAATGACAGTTGAGTTCAATAGATTTTAGACTATAATATAGATGTTCTTTGTTACATAGGTATGCTAAATCTCAGTCAGACTGTAGATATTGTAAAAATACAAAAAAAAAAATGAAATGAGTTGGAAATCTTTAGAATACTATATATATAATCAAAACTCATTCACAATATCTAACTAATGCTGTTACCTTTATCCTTATTTTTACTGACCTAAACGAAAAACTTAACAATGAAAACTCTATTCTGCTCTAAACAGTAAATAGACAGATGAAAGACTAGCATGATTGATAATGTTCGATTACTTCACATGTATCTGCGTTAACTGTACCAAAATAAAAAGTTTTGAATAAAAGCACCATTATTTAAACATTGACCTACAGAGAGTTGCTTGAAAGAGAGCCAGAATATGCTATGCACTATATTATTTTAAACAGATGACGACTCAAGAAAAATCAAAGCATACTATCAATAGATGTTAGGCGAATAAAGCTTATCGGGATATTTTTTTAATTTCAATGTCTCTATTATGAATTTAACGTTTACCTCGCTGGTCTGAGTAAAAGATGTTATTTCGAATATATTGCACAATTCTCCTTTGAATCATTAAAAAAACGTTATTATGCATGAGATTAGTGGAAAATATCATTTAACCTATGAAAACAGATCTGGAAAAATCTAGGTTTGAACAGATTTTTATTTTCAGTTCGCATGCTGTTTTCCTTAACAACGTAGGCAAATTATTCGAGAACGAATTTTTTTATAAAGCAACTTATTAGTATAAAACAAATATTTTCTTAGTCTTGTTTCTATCTGTTTATCCTACTCTGATCTTCATAGCTTTATATCTATACTCTTATAACTATAACGTTACTCCTAAAGCCTAATACCTCATAATGGCCTTGATGCCCTTATATCTATGTCCGTACCGCTATTGTAATTCGATGCTCATGTCCTTATCTCAACGTCGCTCTAGCTTTACTCTTACGAGAAAATCTATCCAAGTGATAAACATCATTGAAATTCATATTTCGCGCGTAGGTAAGGCTCATACTGCAGATAAAAACCTTGAAAGAGTTCGTGCCCTTAAGCCTTTCTTCTCGAGTTATGGCCATTTCACTGCATATTCAGCCAATTACAGGGTATGATAAAAAACCCGGAACAAGGAATTTCCACCTGAAAACTTACTCGATATTAGAACTAATGATTCTTATTATATCCTAAAAATTTTAGTTCAAACAGAATAATTTTTTCTTAAGATATGGGATATCTCCAAAATGAATTATTTGCGGAGCCTTTTGTGAGAAAGCAGTGCTTTTTGCCGTTGTATTTTTTCAGAAGAGAACTATTCGTTTGAACTGAAACTTTCAGAATATAACAAGGATCAGTAGGTTTGCTATCGAGCAAATTTTCAATTAGAAACTCCTTGTTGAGGATTTTTTCATAATACCCTATGATAGACTGAATATTCAGTGAGATGACCATGACTCGAGAAGAAAGGCTTAAGGGAACGAACCCTTTTAGGGTTTTCATCTTAATTATGAGCCTTATCTATGGACAAAATATGAATTCAAACAGCGTTTATCAGTTGAAAATATTCTCTTGCTATATCTATAGTCTATTAGAAAAATTTTGTATAAGTTGAAATTTTTTTCTAATCCTAATATTAATTGGGTTTTGATCAAACTCAACACCTCTGCGAAACATGTGCATTTTGTATCATTAAATCTGTGAGCGTCATCTATCAGTAAGTTGAGGAGATAGTCAAAGAATGACTGAGATCTACCTAAAAGAGTTTTTTAAATAATAAGCAAAAGAACGGAAATATTTTTGTAAAAAAACTATCCAAATAAAATAATCTGTATTTTCTTTGTCAACCTTAATTTCGTTTGAAGCCAATCTTCGTTCACAGTGAACAATTAAATCACCAATGAGAGAAGAGGGCAAGCGTCTCTAATGCAGGCAAAGTGCTTGATAGAAAATGTTAATGCAATGAGAGATGTCTCTAACATGTGTGTACGATTTTTACCAAGGTATTGTTAAATACGTTTGTTCAATTATAAAATCTATTGAACCAATTTCTATAAGCAATTAATCTAGTCTTAGTACGAAGCACTAGGCAGTCTTAACAATAGTAGACCCACCAACTTCTTTAAAACATATTTGAAATCAAAAGAAACGATTTAGAATACAGAAGAATTGTATCAATATTCTATTTTAAAGAAGCAAAACATAAGATTCAATAACAACATTTATAACAAAAAAAACAATGATAACTATTAACAATGAAAACAAAGGCAAAACATTTCACAAGGAGTTCAGCGAAAACAAACGAGTAAGTGCTTCTCTAACCAGATCCTCTTCATACTTGTCGCTTGATGACTCTTAGCATTCCTATTACCGTTTCCGTATACTGAGCGAAATCTTGTGCTTCTTCATATAAATAGTTATGTTCAACATCAGGTTCATTTCTCATCATTTGTATTACTTGTAAGATCTCTTCAATATTTTAAATACAAGTGATCAGATCAATTTTACTATTTTATAAACTTTCCGTGAGTTTATTCTCAAACAGTGCCAGTGTAGACAAGAAGTGAGTATTTTGCACGTACGCATTACATTAATTGTTAACGATAATAGTTTATTGAACATTGTTAATGAACATACAACCTCTGTAGATATTATTGCAGTACAATACATATTTGATCTAATTGATGATATTCTATCTTTGAATTTCATTAAATCAGTTAATTATTCAACAACAAAATAAAATAAACAATTAAATGTTTCAACAGCTATCTGATGTTCAACCCATCTGGTCATGCAGGCATTCACCAACTTAATTGCTTACATCCTCCTTCAGCTGTAATATTCTCTGATGACTATATATATAATGTTTCAATATTCTCATTTAATACTGTTGTTCGTTTCTTATTTGCTTCACATGCTAATTCATCAAAGACTTGAGTACAAACTCATGGCAATCGAATGAAATTATTAATTTCTTGTTTTGTACCCATCGTGTTCTATATTGAATATATTTCATAACTATCATTTGTCACTCAATTGAACGAATGAGACGTACAATGAACGTATGGTATATGTGGATATTTTTCTCGAATCACTGCATGATAGCCTTTGATACATCCTGCACAAAGTATAAGATATAAACAATTAGAAAACGACCCTTCAAGCGGTTAATTCAAAAAAAGGATAGTTCTTATACCTGATATTACTGAACAGTCATCAGATCCTGGTCCAACACAGAAAGATAGACCTTATCCTATAAACAAAAAAAAATAATCATCGAATATTTTGCCGAGTCAAAAAATCTAATCTGTACCTAAATCTAAAATGGATTGAATAATTATAATTGCTAGCCTAGCGCCTGATCGATCAGTAATCGGAACAAACATTAAAAAGTTTTCCTAAGTTTGATCATTTAAGATGTATTTAATACAAAGACTAGCTTGTTCAATATTTGATATATCAGTTAAACTTAGCGAGAACACATGGCAACACGTATAAGAGATGAAAGAGATTTTCAAAAAAATCTAATTTTCTTGTTTCGTCTAATAATATCGTATCAAGTTGTACTTTTTTTAATCGTGTTAATAATTTGTTCTAAAACCTATTTACTAATAACTGTCCATTAGCTGATTTGTAGCTGTTTTCGATATATACGTTGCGTTTTTGTTGCATTTGTCCAGATACTGCTCAAGTACTTCGTCACCACTTTGAATACAATATCGTAACAAAGCATGAGAATTTCCTTCTTTTGCTAATGATGCTTCGTTTTCTATAATTGTATTACCATTGTCGCAATGACCATGTAGAGAAATATTTCGCTTTGTTGCTCTTACTCGTGCACGGTTTTCTAAAATTGGATTTTGTGAACGTTTTTCCATTAATCACTAGGATACTCCAAAATCTTTCTTCTTTCAGTTAGAAAAATTCGTAACAAATTAAAATGCCACAGAAAAAAACGATTTGTGCAAAAATTTTTCTTCAGTATTTGCTTTTTGAATCATTCAAGTTTTTCACGTAAATCGTGAACGATAGTTTTTTCTGAATATTTGCTTAGCTAACACTCTTGCATACTTACCTAAACTAACGCGTCACGTTTCTTTAAATTTATATAAATAAAATTATTTATTTTTTCTTTGATAAAGCAATAAGTGTCCGACATTTCCAAGTGAGTGCTTGTAGTGAGTCAGAGGATTTTCGACTAGTTCTTCAAATGAACGAACTTCTTTTACTGTTGTGCAAAATAGAACATGCAATAAAATAAAGGCATTTGTGAAGTGGTGAGTATCTAAGACGTTTGAATTCTTCAAAACAACTTTATTTCAGGTATCTTTTTTTCAATAATTGACTTCATATTCATAACTTTAATAAGTTCACACTAAATTTAAATGCGTCGTGTTTATGTGTCGTGATTTATTGTGTTGTGCGCTCCAGCACAAAAAAGTGTCGTGCCTTAAATGTGTCGTATATGAATTTGTCGCGTTCTATCTGTCAACTATTCATTCACTGTTCTGTTATGCACACATGGCGACATATAGACAACGCGATTCAACGTACGAAAGATAAATTTTCAAAACATTCTTTTTTTTTAGATTATCTCTCGATCATTTTTTAATCGAGGAAATGCCAATTTCGATCTACGATCGAGAGAGGACTACTCTGAAATGGTCTGATGTAAATCGGACCGACTAGAGATCGGCCAGATCTCAGGTTATGACTGTCTGAATTATTCAGAATATGAATAAATAAATGGAAATAAATTGAAAAAAAAATCGAAATTTGCTTTTCCAAAAGAACCAATGAAAAATGTGACGGATGTGTCCTAAAAAATGTGTCGTGGTCTTGCTGGCCAAAATGTGTCGCACCGAGCACCTCGTGTCGTGCTTTAATGTGTAGTGCATTGTGTCGTAAATCACAATACATTCGACACATTTTAACTTAGTGTTCTTTGTAAAGTGGAACAAATGTTATATTATTCGTACATGAAACAGATGCTTCTTTTGTTATCATATTATTTTGTGATATACTTGATTGTATTGATAATGCGAATGTTGTAGACGATAGCATGACGTGAATCTCTTCTAATGGTGGATCTAAATTCGTCTGAGGTGCTAAAGAGTACTGAGTATCATGTGTGTAAGTATATACGCGTTCAAAAAGTAATTTGACGACTGGGGACGTTTGCTTGTAAGTTTCATATATGACTGTCCAATAATGATCACTAATACTATCATTTGTTTCATTTTTCGATTTTGATATTTTAACTTTTTAGTTCAATTGCAACAATAGATGTAGATGAGTTGATGAGTGGTAGTGATGTAAATCTACGGTCGCTGCTCGGTTAAACTTCAAGTGATGATGTTCTTTCTCCTGAGTCAGCCTCGATAACGTATAAAGTATGATTCAAGTCTACTTTATCAATACAACAAGTATAACAAACCGAATAGTGAATACCACGCAGTGTAAGACACAATAGGTAGATCGCGGTTAATCAATGACTTAATTTCTAAGGATTATTAATTTATAGAAGAGTGATAGACAAAGTAACACAAACAATAGCCGATATATTTGATAACGTTCGTTCATCATTAACGATGAGAATGGTCAATATGAAGGCAGTTGTCGCCTCAGTTTTATGCTGATTATATTATAACCCTTGATAATGAATGAATATCACTGTCAAAGTTCCTATTAACAACAGCCCTTTTGGAAGTGTGACAAAGTTAAGTTTTTACTCAAGATTTTTATATAAAAAAAGCATAGATTCTTTTTACATTTTTGAGTGGAAAAATGTTTCCTGCATCGGCTGGTTCAAAAATCATTCGATTATTTTCAAAATTAACGTAGTACTCAGCGGTAGATTGCGAATCATTGAATTTGTTCTTATAAGAAACGCTGTTCCTAATAACAACAGCCTAAGTAAAATACATACAAAATCAAGTGTTACTAGTAAATGAACTTGTTTTATGTTTGAACATGAAAAATTTTTGTACATGCGTCATAAAAATGTTTCTTAATTAATAATATATAAACTCTCAGCGGTTCACAGCCGATAGAGTTTTCCTTTTTCGTCTGTGATATGAATTTGAAACTACGACATTACCATTAAGTAATATATTAATTAAAAATTATGATAACTTAATATTAATTTGATATTAATGGAAAGTATAAATATTTACGTCATATCTAGAACCCTTTCTTTAATAATTGAGCTCTTTTTATTAGAGATACGGGTCTCGAACAATTTACATGAAGTATCTTAAACAATCGAATCTTTGAAAAGCATGATCAGATAATACTTACAGTGAACGATAGAATTTGGCTTTGATAAACTGTAGTCATTACAATATTGTTGCGCAGTAATATGTCAAGGCAAGCATGCTGACGAAAAAGATGAACCAGTAACTTGTAAGAAAATAGGACATTGTTAGCTTCATAAAGTTTGAAGTAAAAAAAAGGATAGCAAGTAATCAAAGAAATTATGTTTTATTGCCATAGCGAACTAGAAAGAAACCTAAGAAAAAAAAAAAGAACAACAAAAGCATAATAATAGTTGTTAAGTATAGAAAATTGTCAATTAGAAACGTAGATGTGTGATATTGTGTTATTGATACATTAGCATTGTTATAGGTTTAAAAGGACAAGATAGTCTTATTCTGTTCAAAACTATAATGCCAAAACATGTGGTATCAAGAGAGATAGATTGTTGCTAATGTTAATATGGATGGAGAGAATATTAATTATTTATTTTTGTCAAAGTATATGGATTATATTAAAAAAATAGAATTATAAAATACAGTTACATTCGAAATTATTCAACATTTCTATATTGTTCTTTTTACATTTCTTGTCCATCGCCTTCTTTTCCTGCGTCATGATGACTTAGAAATATTTTTATTTCATTGGTGAGTTTAATTGAATAATCAACTTTAAAAATAGAAAGTAAGGGTGTGAGCTAATGATATGAAACACATCCCATTCCACTTGCCGTATAGTTGCGCTAGCCGTCAACGGTGACTTTCTATCATCATTGTTTACGATGGGCATGCTTCATCGTAAAGTACCGTTTACGATCGTTGTAAATGGTTACCGCCAAGAGCTACTTTTATCCACCGTAACTCGTCGGTATACTGTTGTTCATGGCCCAACAGGGTTGGCTTGGGCATATCCACATCGTGAATTAATTGTTGATCTTCAGAAAAAATTGACACCGCTCGTGAAACTTCAGGTTACGGCTGACATCTTTATATCAATTATTTAGTATAGTTATCGAAGACTTATTTCAAATATATTCGAAACTTTTTTTGAATGTGTTTCGAATATAATGTGTACTGTCTTGAAACAATGATATGTGCTTGTTGTACGAACTGTGATTACCTCTATAACATCCCTAGAAAACGTATTACATGAAGCAATTCTTTCTGATCTAACTACGAATGTACTTGCTTTTATTCTCAGATTATTGGTTAATAAAAAATGCATTCCAAATGCTTTGATCTTTGGTTAGAAAATAGATACATGCAATCGTCCAATCTATTCTTATCAAGATTTTTTTGGTCAACATTGTATTTTAATAATAATCATGTTCTATAGAAAAAGAAGCACCTATGAGAGGTCAAATGTGATTTCTAGGGTTGTATTCCAAGTTCTTGTGAAAGTCGTTCAATATTCAATTCCATCTTCCAGAGATTATCATGCCACGGATACAGACATTTCCTGTAGATTGCCAATGCTTGTTGATAGTAATCAAGTGCCAATACTGGTTTATGGAGGCTTTCGTAAATCTCACCTATGGTCGATAAACTATCGCCAATATCTTGGTGATTTGGCGGTAGCAATTTGAGACGCATTAACAAACAATTCTGTTCATATATAAGCGAGAGTTCATGTTGGCCTCTAGTTCTTTGTACCTGTGAAAAATATGTAAGGACGGTAGTAATGGAGATATCTTTTGGAGACAAACTGGCTTCTCCAATTAACAAACATCTTCCCAAATATTCAATAGCAAGATCAAACTGTGCATTTCTATTAAAGCTAGCAATGAGCCAGGACAGGCAACTAGTAATTTCAATATGATGGTTAGGGTAATATTCTTCGAATATGCTCAATGCTTGAGAATAAAATTTGATAGATTCATCATATTTCCTTTGCTGAAAACGAGTATAACCAATGTTCTTGAGATCGCTAGCTATTGCCCGTTGATCAGTAGGTGAACTATTTTTGAGAACTACCACTGCTTGTTGTAGAAAGTCAACAGCTTCGTCATATTTTCTTTGTTCACGCAGAGCACCCCCAATATTGCTAAGAACGGTAGCGATTCCAGTATTACCATATGGATGTAATGTCTCTCGAATAGCTAATGATTGTTTATAGAATTCAGTAGCTTCAGAATATCTTTTTTGGCGATATAGGACATTACCAATAAAATTCAAACTATCGGCGATATCGATAAGATTACTTGTGTCGAATTTCTCTCGAACTATTAATGCTCGTCGATGGAACTCAAGAGCTTCATCGTCTTTTTTTTCTTCATAGAGGGCTTTTCCAATATTGCAAAGAACGGTAGCAATTCCAGCATCACCAAATGGATTGAGTTTTTCTCGAATAGCTAACGATCGTTTATAGAATTCAGTAGCTTCAGCATATTTCTCTTGACTATATAAGGCATTACCAATACGATTTAGAGTCTGCGCGGTGTCAATATGAGGACATTCATAATGTTTTTCTTGAATAGCCAAGGCTTTTTCATAAAGCTCTATAGCTCCAATGTACTTCTTTTGATCATATAAATTATTACCGATCAAGTTATAAGTATGAGAGGTTTCGATGTGACCATCAGGACAGAATTTCTTTTGCATTTCAAGTGCGCGATGATAAAATTCTAAGGCTTCATCATATTTGTGCTGTGCAACGAGAATAACACCGATAAAACTGAGAGTCTTGGCAATCTCACGCTCATGCCATGGACAATATTTTTCTTCTATTTTGAGTGCACGTCGATGAAAATCGAGAGCTTCATCATACTTTTCTTGTTTGTTTAATATAAACCCGATGTTTTTCATATAAATAGCAATGGAAGAATGATTTGATGGATTATACTTTTCGACAGTTGCAAGTGCTCTTTGTTGGAAACCAATAGCCTCATCGTACTTTCCTTGATCGATTAAAATGATAGCAATATTGTTGAGACTCAAGGCTATTGAAGCATGTCCAGATGGATAATAGCTCTCTTGCATTGTTAGTGCTCGTTGGCAATAGCATAGAGCCTCATCATATTTTGATTGACAACGTAGCACATTACACATGGCATTGAGAGTGTCAGCAATGTTAGCATGATAAGATGGATAAAATTTCTCTTGCATGTCCAATGCTCGTCGATAAAAATCAAGAGCTTCATCATACTTTCCTAGTTCATTTTTTATATAGCCAATATTGTTGAGAATACAGATAATCTCATCGTGACCAGGAAAATAAAATTTCCGTAAAATTTCAAGCGCCTGTTCATTAAATGCCAGAAATCGATCGTATTTTCCTCTTTGATATTGAACATTTGCTATTCCAGCGAGACCAAATGCTATCTCAACATGACCAAATGCATAATACTTTTGCAGCATAGCCAATGCTTGTTCAAACATCTTCAGAGGTTCATCATGTTTGCCTTGGCAGTAGAGAATGTGACCGATACTGTTGAGAATGGAAGCGATGTATGCATGGCCATTTGGATAATATTTCGTATAAATTGATAATGCTCGTTGACTGAAGTCGAGAGCTTTTTCATATTCTCCTTGATGCCTAAGAACCTGGCCTATATAGTAATAACTAACAGCGATATCGATATGAGATGATTCATAATATTTTTCTAACATTGTCAGTGCTTGTTCATGAGAGTAAAGTGCTTCATCATATTGTTCTTGCCGATCGAAGATCTTGCCAAAACCACGGAGACTAGCAGCAATAAGCGCAATATCACCTGTGTTTCTCTCACCCTTTTGCAATTGGCCAATTTCCTGTATATTTCGACACATTTTTAACATACGTCTTGCAGTCAATTCTTTGCCGACTTGCTCTGTTTTGTTGGCCGTATATTTCGATAAGAATCGGCCAAAACTTCCTCGAAATCCTCTGTTACAAAACCATCGAAAAGAAATTTGAATGAATCCGCCAAAATTCAATAAAATCTGTCGGAACAATCCGCGAACATGACTCATTACACTGCTGCGTTCATAATTCTCTGGGCAGGACCTATCCACCATGGTAGAGAGATAATTTTCCTTACACATTGCTAATGCTCGTTCATAATAGTCGCAAGCTTCTTCGTACTTTCCTTCCAGATGAAGAATTTCACCAATATTAAAGATTATAAATGCTAAGTTGTTGATCGATGTGGGTGTGACTTTCATTATTCGATCATAGGCACGATCATAATATTTCCGTGCTTCATTCCATTCTCCTTTCCATTGAAGAACCTCACCAAGACTACATTCAACCATCGACAGATCTTCCTTGTTGTTATTCGAGTTGTTCAATAAATTTTCTAAGAAATGTTGTGATTGATTCCATAAACCCATATCACACATCAATCGTCCAAAGAGAAGCTCGATGCTCAGATCTTCCCTTTGACGATGTGAGTCTTTGATATATTTTTCTTTGATACTTTGACCTTCATTCGATGCATTCATTTTAATCAACCATATTTCTTCTTCCATTTTCACACTATCCAATCGAAAAGTGACATTTGAATTGAAGAGAATTTCTTGTTGTTCATCACATGAGAATTCACTGGAATGAGAACAATCAGCAACAATGACACCGTTACTAAGGTGTTGTAGATCACCATGAATTTCAAGGAGAACGGAAACGAGATTAGTTTGTGTCATAGATTTCAACGCTTGATCCAACGCAGTTGAACGAAGAATACTTGTTGTGAGGAAACCATTGATTGAAATCATTTTACCTTCGTTCTCTTTGAATTTGTCGATTTGATCCTTCGTCATTTTCATTCCTCGATAGGTGATTAATAATTTTTTACTAGACTGAACCAATTTTTGATGCTTTTGAACGAAATTCTCTGTTAGATCTTTCATAAAGTATCGAAATATGTGAAGTTGATCAAAGTCTTTAACTCTCAAAGCTTTGTTGATGATTTTGTAAAGAAATGTTTTTCTCAAATACCATTGAAGGGCTTCTTCTGATCGATAGTCATTTTCAAATCTCTCAATCACTTCCAATTCTTTGATATTGTCTCGATAATAGGAACGACATGCATTGACCATTTCTTGTTTAGCTTTTTCATCGTATGGTAATTGAAAGAGAATATCGTGATAAAGTTGAAACCATAGAAAATCAGTGGTTTGTTTTGATAGATCCTTTGTCATGTGTTCATCTTGATCGAAGAAGCTGAATGTTTGTATATGTCGGTCGAGAAAGTTTATTTGTTCTTGGATTGATAAACATAATAGATCGAGTTCATGATATCTACCAATCAATTTTGGATGTTCAATAAATAGTTGTTCAGAGTTGACTTTGTCCCAGTTGAAGACAAAGATGATATCAATTTGAGGTAGAGTTTCAATACGGAATAGTATTTGCAAGATATCAGAAACTGAAGAAATCAAGAAGACTTTTTCATTTTCAATTGATTGAATGAAAGTAATACAAGATTCAAGTTGAGTATGAAACACAACATAATCATTGATTTGACGTAGACGCTTCTTTATTTCTTCTGCATCATTATTCAATTCCATCTTAGAATCGAACCAAATCAGAGTGACGTCCTCTTTATTGCTAGTTCGGTTCATTTTTTCCGATGAGTTTTTCATTATAATCAAACGTGTTGTAATGGATGATAAAAGCACTATAAAGTGGTTGCGCGATTGTAATGGCAAACAGTAAGTTCTATAAGAAAATAATCGGTTTCGAATCTCGCAATAATGAAAGAAAAGTTTTGGTTCTGCATGGAACGAGAGATATGTGAGTGTCCACATCACTCACCATGTCATAGCTGTCTGTGATTTTTTTTGGATAACGAGTGTTTTAAATTCTGAATATTCGTTGATATTGCTGACTAATTAGGTTTGTTTGGAAAAAAATAGGCAACTGAAAAGATCTTCGTAAGAGAAATAGTGATCGACTTTCGATTACAAGAAACTACTTGCTCTCTACTTTTCAAGAAAGATGTAAACAATCGTTCAGTATGGAGCATCATGTTCCGAGAAAATAAAAACATTCTCAGTCATTCTCTGAGGTCGTTTCCCATCAAGACAACCTTATATAATTACAAAACTGTCTGCATACTCTGAGAACGCTTTAAAGTTATCATCTAATCCGTTTTCTAAAAACGAAAATTCATTGTGATGACATATCTAAGGAAACAATAAGAAACATTTCTCCCCAAGAGAATGTAGGATATGGATAACAAAAATAAAAGCATCGACGTACACTTATGTTAGAATGTGTAAGCAAAGTAGAAAGAAGCGTTACTATCATGTCTTCACGTGATTCTACTTACCAATTAAAATGTAACTAGTAGAATAAGTGATGGTAATATATGTGCGTTATCGGCGACATGACGCATTGATCATAGAAAGGAAGTAACTTTTTTTTCTCTAACTTGCAACGTGTTTATGTATAGGAAGAAAGTAAATTTTTTCTTGCAACGTGACTATTATACGTAATAAAGACTCGTCATGCTATTGATTCTGTTTTGTTCGTTTACAATATCAAATCCCTCCTACTTTCACATGCTCAAAACAAAGTAGTTAATAGAATCGGAAGTTACTAGAATCAGGCATAGATTGCTTGGAAAGATGTTAATTATTATTCATTAAAGTCATGGACATCGTTATTGAAGAACATAAAAGTTTCATGTATATGCGGAATACTTTGGATTTTACCTTCAAAAAAACTCATATCTGACCGATTCTACAGTCGAATATTTTAGTGTATGGTGAAAACAAAGTGCAGAAAAGTATATATGGCAATAATCTTGTTCAGACTGATATTTAAAACTCGTGGTGATCTCTTAAACGCAACGTATGATTTTATCCATAGTAGCTACTAATAGCAATTTGACTCTTGACATAGTTTCATTAGCTTGCTGACTTCAAATAAACGAATTTAAATATTTTTTCAGTAAAATTATTTCGAGCACTATTGCTTTTATGGTCGCATATAATTTATCGATTTGTCAAACATATGAATTTATTTTTTCATGATAGTGAACATTTCTACACAGCATTTGTTATAGAATCGTATGCTATAAGTCATGACTGACATAGTTTATCATCGAAAAAATCAATATAAACATCGTCGATATGTACTATTTATCGCTTGACCAGTAATTTATTGTTGAGATTTTGGTTTTTAGAGTGTTCTCAAATGTTGATTTATCATAGTCTGTTGACTTGTACAATATACTCATGGTTGCTTCTAGCAAATTTAATGTATTGATTTCTTGTTTGTTGGTCTGACAAAAATAACAAACAATAAATTCAAAAATTTCATTACTGTTACACAATGATTATAGCCAAGAAATAGAACTTTTAAAAAAGCACGGTGAAATATGATGTTGACAAGAATTAAATACATTCATTTTTCTACAAATGAAAATGATCCTGATGCATGTGGGTGTGGGCGTGTATGTAGATTTTGATAGAGTACGGCTGTACTGATATGATTAAAGAGAAGACTCATACTTACACATACAATCACCCACACTCCAACTGTCTTTCATATTGACACAAGCAGTTACCACAATTGGATTCTGGAATTCGAAACAATTTCATTTTCCTTTTCTACAATTCCAATTTTGCTTCAAAGCTCACGTTACTTTCACCTCATTAGTAACACTTGACATCATCATTTTTTCGAAGTTTTGACTTAAAAACACAATAAAATCACTCTGTTAAAGATCGACACTGAGTTCGTCAATAGTAACATCATCCATATTCCATCTCTCATTCTCTTCGCTAACTGATGCAGCACGCTTCTCTATATTCGCTTTGATCATTTTCTTTATAGTTTCCTCCTGCCTTTCACCCAATAAATTTATTCTACCATGGAGATGACGAACAGTGACCGTCTTGCCATTATCAGGATAATACATCCATGCACCCCATTTTTTCCATTCTTCAAATGCAGCTTCTTTAGTTAATGCATTTTTCATGCTTTGTATATACTCCACGCCGAATGTGTCTTCAAGAAAATTTCCTCGTTTGACGATTGACATGCCAAAAATTTGGCGATATGTTTCGACGGAGCATAGATGTGGTCTATCAAACCAATGTAAACAAGCTATTAGGTCTTTACTAAAGGGACGATCTGATCGAAGATTTCGAGCTTGAGAAAAGATATAACGATAGTAGGAATGTGATTGACCTCTACTTGTTTCATAATTTAGTGACATGCGTGCGACGAAACCAATGTATTGTACTTCATCTTCAGTTTGCAATATTGATAAAAGATGAGACATTGGTGGATGAGGAGACGTAAAGAGCCAATCGTGCTGAAGAATCATAACATATGGTGTCTTCACATAATGTAATGCAATTTTGACACTGAAAGCAAATCCATTTCGTTTTTTGAATATAAGGAAGGTCACATTACGATCTAAGCTAGATGAAACTGAGCATTCCAGATCATCAGATAAACAGGAAACGTCGCCAAATAATTTGCAAACATTTTCAATATAAGCAGGATATCGATTCGCTAGGTCTTGAGGAACATATCCTTTCTTCAATTTACCGCGTTCGCTTAAGGCAACAGTAAAATTATCAAAGGTAATAATAATAGGAACCTTTGATAACGAGTTGGGCAACGATGTAAGTGTGTCCTTAATTAGATCAGATGACGGGGAAGATGGAACAGGCGAAGTCGTTAGGATTATCGTCAGTAAATCTGACGAAATCGGACGTTCGGCTGTAAAAATCGACATTGTGGGGCAACGAGATCGCGTTTAATTTGTATTGAGCTGTTTTATATCGCCTTCTTAATGTTTTGACAGTAGAACGATAGATTTTGTCATTTCGTAATATGTCGCACAGCTTATTAGAAATTTCGTCATAACATGACGAACTTTCTAAGACACATTACAACATCTACCGAAATTACTATTGAAAGGGAAGTTTGAAATACAGCTTTCATTGTATGTACGAATTGCCAATGCTAAAATCCAAAAATAGAAATTTAGTCATATTATGATCAAAAGGGTGTGGGAGTGTTATCTATTCACTCAAGCACAAGCTCACACTCATACCGTACACTATTTAGTTATATTAAGGAATGCACAAGGGTTTATTGGTCAATTTAATAAACGAAAAAAAGGATGAATAGATTGTTCTATCCTCATAAACCATTCTTGTGTTTATAAGAAGATCCCAAATTTTTAAAGTGTATATTAACTGAAAAAATATGCGATCATTTCATCATTAAAAATGATTAACTGACATTTTCACTGAAAGTCAATCTACTTTTTTTATTCTACATTTGTTTAGACCGTTCGCTAATATTGCATCCTTGTTTGATTATTTGCAACAGCAGCTATAGATGGCGCCAGTTTTGCAGAATCTGGATTATGATACATAGATAACGGATGATTGAAACAGGTTTTCAATAAGAAAAACTAGTTCTAGTTTCAACGAAAGCTTTATTCAATCATTATCAATCTTGAAATGACGTCATTTCTTGTCTTAGTGAGCATATCATAACCGCGTCAAAATCAATGTATAACTAGATGTACCACAAAGTTTTTTTTTTATATCTTCATAGGAAAAAGAAATTGTTGAATGAAACAAAACTTGACATAAAATAATTTTTACGTATTTTTGACTTTGTACTTCAGCAGTTTATGTTTCTGCCATAATTGATAGTTGTCAAGCCACAAAGAAACTGTAAATACTCATTAAAAACAGAATATATCAATAGATTCGATACGAAATTATTTGACTCTTAGCATAAGAAAGAAACTTTCTGATCGAATTTAATTGAGGAGAATAGTTCATCGAAATACAAACATTTCTTACATATCACACATTCAGATGCAAATTCATCCTGAAACCATTATCTTTCTCGTGTAAAATGAAACCTAGTTTTCAACAGATTTGCATAAAAAACTGTAGATATTCATGTTATGATGTAAACTTACAAAGTGATTAGATGCAAAATCGTTCCGTTATTTTCTGTGACTGTTCAAGTGGATTGAGATTTTTTTCAAACAGATTGAACTATAAAAAAATGCAGGAAACGAATATTAAATTGATTGTGTCTAAGATTATTGAGCAACAATTGAAATTTCACAAAAGGTGTTCTTGATTTTCGTTCGTTGGTGTTTGTCGAAAGAGAAAAATGAAAATGAATTGTTAAAATGAATTGTTTTGAAAGATGGCTTATTCTCCTTTCTTCCATAGAAAAACAACATGAGTCAATATGTGATCTGACAACAAGCACAACATTTGCACCAACAAATAAAAAGTAAACGAAAACAAAAGACGACGAATGTAGTTGACGTATGTAGCATGTAATGGTTTTTTTTCTTCCATCAGACTGACAGCTCATACAATCCTCCATTTGATTTGAATAAATTTGATTCAGCAACAGAAATGAAAGAAATTCGTTTAGGATGCGAATGAGTGGTATTAAGCTCTGGAAAAATTGAGCCTACAGACTGAAATGAAAAGTCACTGTTCTCATATTATTTCTGCCTGTTCTTGAACTGTTGACTCATTTTTAAATCTCGGCTTCTTCAGCATTAAACAGCAGAGGTTTCAGAATCAATGAGAGTCATCATGTTCGCGATTTTGTTGCTAGCGATTGGACTTGCCCAATAGTTTCATTGCTGAGTCTCCTAATCGTATAGAACACTGTTAGGTTAAGATTTGGTTGAGTGTATGAGTGTGAATGTTCTCTACAGCCATACTAGTACAGTCATGCTCCATCGAAACTTACATGCATACTCACATTCCGGATTAACCTTGGCTATGTAAAATACAACATTACTGTAACACTAAATGACATGAAACTGAACAGAAAATATTCTTTCATTTCTTGCAATAGTATTTAATGGAATTTATTTATTTTTGTATCAAAATCAAAAAATGTCAATAAACTAATTTTATTGTGTTTGCGGTCGACTCTTCAAATAATTTGCTACATTTGAATTGGCTTCAACTTGGTCACGATTGCATTTTAATGATGGATATTTATCAAGAATATTGGGATAGCGTAATAACATACTTTGACTGGTGTTATAGAAATGTAGATCAGCCCATGTAAGATTATTATCGACAAAATATGGGCCACCATTACCGAATGCTTTCATTAAACTTTCAAGTTGATTGAGTAATTTCGGTAATTCTTCGTTCTGAAATTTTTCTTCGAGTAATTTCTTTTTGTCTGGATCTTGTTCAAACATAATCGGAATGAATTTTGCAGTTACATCCGCAATTGTATCGACTACAGCATCTGCTTGAGCTTGTTCCATATTGTCTTTACCAGCGAGATGAAATTGTTTAGCAAGAAAACGAGCTATAGCCAATGATTGAGGTATTTTGACACCGTCTACTTCAAGAACAGGTAGTTGTCCAAGTGGCATTTCTGACTTGTGTGATTGCCATTCATTTTGATCATAACGAATATCGTCAAACTTCTGACCGGCTGCAGCCAAAATCAAACGAGCCGTTTCTGCCCGTCCACGTGTATTGAAATAGTAGAGCTTATATGTCGACATAGTCTTTCCTGTGTGTGCGTCCGTTTTCTTTTATCTTGTTGTGAATAACATTTCTTTTCCCCCTTTATATTATCGTTTCAGAGAACGAGAAAGAAAAAAAAAAAGAGGACCTTGCGTTCTTCATCACACAAACCAACAGCTTGTAAGCAAATAGTTCCTTATCGAAAGTCGACTAATAACAAGCACTTTCTCTCGTTTCTTCGACCTTTTTGCTGCGAGTTTTTTGATAAATATGTTCTCGGTCATGAGCCGATGGCAGTACGGAAAAGATTATAAAAAGAAAAAGAGTAAGAAATCAGATCGATGATCAAGTTGCATTAATGAAAGACTAAGAGAATAAAAAGCGCTCAACTCTTGTATTAGTCAAGTTATTTTATGTGGAAAATAATGGAAAACCTTTACTCGATAAGTAGTACCATTCGAATTATGAATGTATAATCAAAGCAAGATCATTGCCAGTTTTATGATCGACGTCGCACTGCAAATTCTTGTGATCTGTCGAACAACATGAAAAAAGGCACATAATTAATTTGTAAATAGCAATATCAAATACATATTATTTGTCAATAATCAGTTGGAAGTTTGTACGAATAATGTCTCATGGAAAAATCTCTCTAGCGTATGACTCATTCTTATAACGCTATATTAATAACAAAAATATGTTGAATCTAATCGATCTAATATTTGATCATTTCGTCGAAATATTTCATCGTTCAAATCGAATTTTCAATGTTGGAATTACAAACAATCTAGACGTATCGATTGCAATTATCGACGAGTATTTTATATAGAGAGAATACACAAAAGGTGTATACACTTTCTGTACGCCTTTATACAGATTTTTTTTTTCTTAAAATGTCGTTATTCAACAGACTAAAAGATAGTGCTATCTATCGCTGATATACTTTTTGTTATGCAAAACAGCGATCTCAAAATGAGGAATGCATTATGTAGTTTAGTATACAAAGACATATTGTTTGATATAGTTTTTCCTTTATTTATCAAAAAAAACGAACTGTAAAAGCTAATTAACATCTAGATAGACTTCCTAGTACGATTCTGTTGATAAAGTAAAATTTAGTTGTAAATTTTAAAAAAATGAAGAGTTCAGATCACTCGAATAATAACACATAAACCCAACCATTATTAAAAATTTCATATCTATTTGGTATATCTTATAAGAATTAGAAAATAGTGTATCATCGTGTTCAATTTTTAATACTTCTTCTCTCGATAATAGATTCTTGACACTCGATCTTATAGTAGGGTAGAGTTGAAGTATCAATCTCGTAATGTAAAATTTATGGGATAAAAAATATAGAAATACCATGGACTGAAGGTATGAAATTTTGTTTCTCGTTAAATGAATGAAATATTTTAGCATAGTGTTAAACAAAAAATAGTTGAATTTTTTTTTCAGTTTCATTCGTTCTGATCATTTGAAAGAAATGTTTTACGTGTTTGTTTCATCACTATTCATTAATGACTATTTTTTTTTCATAATCATATAACATTTATACACATGCTAAAGGAAAAAAGAATTACGTACTTATTGGCATAATCCACTGTTAAAGATTAAGTCTAACTCACTATTTTTTCATATTCTACACTTTTGCACTAAATTTTGAATTTAACAAGACAGTATCTTTTCATTAACAGCTTGTTCAGCGAAAGAAAATTCGATTAAAGAACTTTGCCTGAAATTGCTAAAAATCCTCTAATAGAAACTAATCAGTGTTACTGAGATTTTCACAGAACGAAACTTTTTTCTAGAGTAAGATAATGAGTTTCATACCATTGCAGGACTCAACTCAGCATGTGTTACTGAAAATTCAATTGTAATAAATTGATTAAAAAACTACTAAGTTTACAAAAAAAAACAGGTTTACAAAGTAGTATGAAGAGTTTGTCTTTTGCATGAATACTGGGTCTAACTCTGAACTCCTTAGATTTTACTACAAAAAATAAGATAAAACAAAAAAAAAAACGTCATTTTACGTGGGAGTCTTTTAAACCATGACTTTTTCACTCAGGTTTGAATTGAAGGAATCTAAAGGTAAGAATAGGATAATCGACTTCTCTAGAATCATCTTGATTCATTTTTATTTCAAGAAAACGTTTTTGTTTTCGGCGTTTAAATTATTTCTCAAGAATCATTGTGAAATTCGATTCACCTTTCATTCAATACTGTAGTTATCAGTGATCTTCAAAAGAAAAACAATAATGGTAATTGTGCTTTACAAATCTATTTTTCTTGTCTTGTCAGCATAAAATAAAAAAATACTTTGTTTATCATCCAATTATGTTTCTTGAAAGTTCGAAGAAGAACAATATGTAATCAAAAATGCAAAATTTATGTGAAAAAGTCTTGTTGAGTTTTTGAGATCGTATTCGCTGTTTCATTGAGTAGATTTTAATAATTAAGAATTTTGCATCGTTCCGAGAAAAAAAATCTATTTAAACAGCATAACTATCAGTTTTTATAGATCAATGAATCCTTTATTAGATGAGTTCAGAATCAGATTTCAAAATACTATATTTTAACTTTCACATGCATTCTAGCATTGTATTGATGAGAAAACGAATTCAAGTTATTTTTAAATTAGATTTTAGTGTCAAAACAAAATCAAAAAAGAGATCCATATCGTAAAAGCAATCATTCATGTTTTAAATTAAATCGTACGCGAAGTAAATACCGATCCATGCCTTGAATTTTGGTTCGACCATGTAAGAAATTATGATTGTTGAATAAAACTATCGTATGATTGTCTAGCATTGGTTGAAAAATATTAAGTTTATTCGTATCAAAAATAATTGAATTGAGCTCAGCAATAGCTTTCTGTTTATCAACACGTTCGTGTTTCAATTGATCTTTACCAATCAGATCATATTGATAACGCATGCGTTCATCGTTTAAAGTAATTGGTAACAATTCCGCATCATTGTCATTCGTACAATATGCAGCGTGTACAATGATTTTATGTTTCATCGCTATAATTCTTTTGTTTCACATGATAATATATCAATAATATCTTTAGTTCTGACCAGTTGAAATTTACCTCCCTTGTTCCGTTCGATCATATTGAACAACAAATAAACCAATTTAATCTGAAGCATTACGCTCATAGGAACAATGCTGTATATGAAAGTGAAGTTCACGATCAACATTTGTTCTTGGTAAATGGGTGATTCAGGTATCGAATTGAGTGCCAGTACTTTGATACACGAAATCAATGCATTTGGATCTTTACCATATGAACAGCCCATTTCATGGATACCATTTATTACATAAAGACATGCTTTTTCATAATCTACATCGAGAATATTTTCACATTTGACTTTGATATAAACAGACATAATCAATTCGTTATGTATTTGTTCGAATAGAACAGAATCATCATGGTCTGTCTTATTCAAATCAATTGTAAAGCAAGTATCAGTTTCCATTTGTGATAATCAAACAAATGGAAAATAGAATGGTCTGCATTGCCTATTTTTTAAATTGATTCTTATAATTCAATATCTATGTTGGGTGTTAGATGACTTCTTTTTTTTTTATTGTTTTTATAATGAAAAAATCAATATTGGGCTGTTCGATGAATATTCGTTGAAACAAGGATCAAGAACAAAACAAAAAGATTTTCTTTTATTTCTCTTTAGTATTCATTCAATGTATTGTTGATTAAAAATAACATTCTATCATCATGTTATCGTATGATAGGCAAATGTAAGCGTCAATATCTCTTTGAATAAATATATATTTAAAGTTCATTTTTCATTGGATAGTCCGATTACCATTCTTTCATCTGACGACTTCTATTTATCATTAAAAGCTAAATTTGAATATGACCTTTCTTAAAATCATGTACGTTATTAAATGCACTCGTCGACAAAAGAGCAATTGAATCATAATTATAATAATAATAATAATAAAGAGAAAAAAAGAAGGCCACTTGTATCATTCAATACAAACCATATCAATAAAATCAGCAATGACTGTACGATTATGGCTAAAAGAATGGTACAAAATTATGATTATTATTATCGCACCGATTCTATTACTACCATTACCATTATTACTTCAGACCGATGTAAAATATATTTATAAATTTATTTATAAAAATAGTTAAAGATAGTTGTAGGCATCGAAGTGTGCTTATGCTGTACTCCTGTTATTAATCTATTGGATATCAGAAGCTATTCCTGTACCAGTAACGTCATTATTACCGCTTGTTCTATTTCCATTATTGGGTATACTCAAAGCTAGTGAAGTAACATCCAACTATTTCAAAGTTTGTTTTACATTCGGATCAATAATATTTTTATTTGTTTCTTCTTCATTTGAAGGATACTGCTGCATTCTTTTTTGGTAGTGTCACATTGGCATATGCTATTCAGACTGTGAATTTGCATAGACGTGTTGCTCTTTTTGTTTTAAAACTAGTCGGATCATCCGCCAAATGGTTAGTATTCATTTCTTGATTTGCTTGTGATTAACTAGAATTATTGTTATTGACTAAGGACAATGGCTGGTCTAATGATCACGACATGTTTATTATCAATGTGGATCAATAAGTAGGTATTGCGAGAGACAGTTCATACAGAAGAACGACGAATATTAAGTCATATTTATGATGCTCGATATAGTTCGCACCATTGGAAATAGTCCAAAGAGCTGAGTAAGAAAATATTCGTTTTGTTCTTGCAAACACATCGTACGTAGGTGAAAAATATACAGTAAAACTGAAAGATCTTATTTTTCGGGAAATACCTATGAACATTCAAGTAATTTAATTCTCGTCTTCTATCATTCTTTTCAAGTTTTTCAATTATTCTTTTCTGGCTGCATCTTAAGAGAAAATTCTAACAATGATGTTGAATTGAGTGCACAAACTTTTATTTTCGGGATATTTACCTTTCAAAAAATTTCTATCTTAGCTTTCAAATTCTAAACAAAGACAAGATTATAGTTAAGCTTAAGATTATGTTAGCATTAGTTTCATTTCGAACAAATGGTAAGAATAAAAGAGAAAAGAACATATTCAAATATTTCTAGCATTGATGTAGTGAAATGTAATATTATTACATATGATTCTATTAGATTCTAGGTATTAGAATAAAAACATCGTAAAATCATTTCTTTAACTATCATCAATGGTCGTTCTTCATTTGATTCTAACATAGAAATTTGAAATATATTTGAATCTGTGTTCTGTTTCCAGTGCGGCCAGTACATCAATTATGCTACCTGTCGCATTGGCAATAGCAAATGAATATGAAGTGCATGTGAATAGCAGATCGAATGTCAATGGTTAAGCTTAATTCTTTAAAAATCTATTTTAACAAGATTTATCTCGTTCTATATTTTAGAACGATCAGTAGAAATAACTAATATTTCTATGCCATCAAGTGAAGAAGAAAAATCAGCTGAACAAGAAGAAAAATCATCATCAGAAGAAGTTATAAAATTGAGAAAAGGTTGATACATTATTTACTAGAAATCAAAATATTCAAATTATTCATCAACAAAAAAAAATAGGTTTTATGTTATGTGTCGCATACGGTTCAGTTTATGGTGGACTTTCAACTATTGTCGGATCGGCAGCTACTATTTTTCTTAAAGCATTTGTAGACGAGTAAGTCTCTTGTTGAATTCTTTTTTCAAATAATACTAATGATATAATTCTTGTTAGACAATATGCAAATACTAACTTTCGTATTACATTTCTCAATTATCTTATATTCGTTCTTCCAGTAGTTGTACTTATGATGATAACATGCTGGTTATGGCTACAAATTCGCTATAATTTTCATGGGTGAGTTATCAGTGTTAACAAATTTTGTCGTTTTCAATAAAATTGAACATACGAATTGGTAGTTTATTTCAATGGCGTTTTTGCAAACATCAATCATCGAATGACATAGACAAGCGATTGAAAAAGACTTTGCGAAAACAATACAATGAACTTGGATTTCTGCGGTAAGTTGAAATAGATATAAATATCGAAAGAAGAAAAGTTCAGAATAATTTCATATTCAACAGAGTAATTAACGGTAAATCAATTGTTTATTATTACTCAATAAAAAGAAGT
This sequence comes from Rotaria sp. Silwood1, assembly GCA_905250075.1. Taxonomy (NCBI): domain Eukaryota; kingdom Metazoa; phylum Rotifera; class Eurotatoria; order Philodinida; family Philodinidae; genus Rotaria; species Rotaria sp. Silwood1. Next base: position 409,286 of record CAJNOP010000102.1, on the reverse strand, counting down.
ACACACTCTTGTTCCATATCGATATTTTTTTTATTGACATCAGCTTTGATTCTACTTTTTGTGAGATTATATGGATAAAATGAATGAAACAGGTTGTTACTTCTTTGTTGAACATTCTGAGAATGCTACGCTCATAAAAATGATCTGAAAAATAGTCTGTGTTATTGTTAACTACGAAAATTTATAATATCACTCCAAGAAGAACTGCATTCATTTTTAGGTGGAATGAAGTCGTTGTTTCGATACTCTTTATCACAGCAATCGTATTGTGGATTACGCGTGATTTGGCAGGAGGACAACGTGGTTGGAATGTTCTTTTTCGATCTGGGTATGAATTCATGTTAGATGTATGTGTTTTTCTTTTTTCAAACTTCTCTATCTTGAAGATATGTGTCCAATGGTACAGTGGCTTTATTGATCGGTATTCTAACAATGATCTTACCGAATGATAATCCATTTTCAAGTAAATTTTGTGGTTCAAAGACTTTTTTCATTTTGCTTTTGATTGCTAGAAAATTATAAATACAAACCAATTATTTCTTGGACAGATTTATCAAAGAATTATCCATGGGGAACATTGACACTGCTCGGTGCTGGTCTATCAATTTCACAAGCATTTCAAGTAAAAGAAAATGGATTACTCTCTATTTTTGTTGCCTCTCACTCTCTCTCTCTAATATTAGATCTCAAAATTATCGAATCTTCTTGGTAGTGCATTACATTTTCTTCATAGTTCATCACGCATTGTCATTCTTGTGGCCATCATTGTTTTAAGTGAACTATGTACACAAATGATTAATAATCTTTCTGTTGGTATGTCACATATGGTTACACGTGATTCAAACAAAAAGATAATTTACTGATTTTTTTTCTACAGCAAGCATTCTATTCCCCATCATCACTACATTGGTATGTAAATCTAGAGAAATTTCATTTATTTGTACTAATGATACAGTATTTGCCATTCTAACTAATCAAATACCAAGAATGATAAGAAAACAGTATGAAAGAAAAAGGATTCTGAAACTTGACCGCTGGTTCATTATTTTCGGCTCAAATAAAACGAAAGAACATTGCATTGAACACTTTGATTGATTGTAAAATAATTCATTGTATGTCATGTCCAAAAAATATCATCTTTCTCACTCAATTTTCATATGTTTCGATTGCATGGAGTATATCATTCAGTTTGTAAATGAAGCCAAGCAATATTTAGCGAATATATCAGTCCATTGAGAAAATTTGGTATTTGTCTTAACATATATTTATCTCTTTTCTAAAAAAAAAATCAGATTTTCTTATTTCGATTTTTTGTCACTAATACTATTCTCAAATGTTCTCTATTGAAAAGCATATAAACAAGGTGTTTTCATGATTTTGTATAATCCTTAAAAAGTCCAACTTTAGCGGCTGTCTCTAAATATGCGATTTTTTAGCATCAGAGAAAGTATTGATTTATCCTCCATTTTCTTATTTAAAAAATATTGATTCGTTAGTTTTCAGTAGACATTGTAAAATTTGTCATAGGCAAAAAGGTAACGATGTACCTCAATACATATCTTGATCTTCCAAAAGAGATTTCAAGTCAATTAGACATACTACATCCGAAAAATGGAATCATATTAATCCATTAGGATCCTTATATCTCAAAGAAATGAGAATCTGGTAATTCTGAGTCTAGTACAACCTTCATCTACTACCAATCAAGATCAATCTACCTTGAAAGATTCAAAAATTTTTTATGAACTGTTCTACAGTTACTCTGACAAGAGCGGATGAGTTATATCCATATAGGAAACGAAACAAGTATAGAAACGACTACAACTATCCATACGTAAATAGTCGACCATTAGGAATTTCTGTTTCATTAATATTTGTTCTAGGCAAGCACCACTGAAATTCATCCAGCTAGACTATTGTTACCGTCAACATTGGGTCTGTCACTTGGATTTCTTTTGCCAATATGTAAGTATACAGATAAATTTCGGTGAATACCTACCGAAAACACGAGTTTATTTTTTTCACTAATCATTGTTGCTGTTGCATATATAAAGCATCTCAACCAAATGCAGTTATATTCTCTACCGGCTACATTCAAACTTGGGACCTAGTAAAAATATTATACTAGTTTAATAATGCCTATGCATTTTAATTTATTTAGTTCACAACTGGTATCGTGCTAGATCTTCTCGGTGGTTTGATCATATTTCTTGCTTCAACAACATGGATGATACCTATATTTGATCTCAACCAACCTTTGATTTCACTGTCTAATTTAACATTACCATAATTCATCATATCAATCACTAAATTTTTCGGATTATGACTCAATAAATTTTTGCTACATGCTTGCATTCTCCGAATTATTTTTGAGATCAAAAAGAGAAACATCATATGGTTAGAATTCTTTTAAATATACCGATTATCTCTATAAGTACATGAAGTGTGGTCAGATTTCCAAAGAGGTAAATTTCCAAATCAATGGAAATTTTCATAGTAGCATAGTAATACATCAAAAACAACAATTAACAACTTATGAAGACTTTCCAAGAAATATCGATCATTTCCAAAATTTTCACTTAATTACAGGATACATGTGTTGATAATAAAGTCATATCCTGTGTGCATCATATGTGGGTGCATTGATGCCTCAACATTCGATCACTATGGAGTTAGACGTTCTGACCTCATCACCGATAGTAACTGCCCATTCACTCTGTCCTCTATTCATTCTTTCCTCTCTTCTCTTCGTTCTCTCTCTCGTATATAAGCTCATGTTTTGTATGAAATCGCAGGTCGATCAAAAATAAAATATATACTGCAATAGTAACGAAACATACTATGCTCCATTTTCGTTACAATAAAGTCTTCTTTTCATCATATGAATATACATGTATATAGTCTGAGTCGAAAGCATTTAGAGTAAGTTTAGCGAGCATTTGTCCTCAAGAACAATTCCTTGTAATATGATCTTGCATGCATACGTTAGATTTCTCGATAGAAGACATGCGTACAATGGCACATATATTATAATCTATGACACATTCATATGTCTTTCATATAAAATCGATTCGTACCATATGTATTCAGCCGAGATACAGGGTTATAGAAGGAAAAAATACCTATTGAATGACAATATTTCAAAAGAAACAAGTCTGAAAGTCTATATATTAAGCCATAATGAAAATAAGACCTTATTTGATGGTAGAATATGTTGTCTACAATACTATCTGAATTACATCACTGATCAGTTAGAGATGTGCGTCGTTCACTTGAAAGCGAAGATCAGAGTAGACGAATGTACATCAAACGATGAAAGTTACACAGCGCGGATTTAGCATTGACAGATTTGTTCTTTATTAGATACCGTTCGTTTTTGCTAATTTATTTTGATCGTCATCTGTTACATTTTTAAAATAAACTTTAAGCAATGTTGGTTAAAACATTATCCTAATAACAAAGCGACCTAACTCAAAACTTAATGAATTTTATTGTGACGAGCATAATATTGAAATTCATCTTTAATCTAACTTAGTATAAATATAATTGTAGAATATGCTAAGTTTAAGACGAATTCTCTTTTATTACATATCTATGTCTGGTTTTATCTTGCCTAATTAACTAAATATTCTTTGATGATATTTTGAGCTTCATACTGTTACTCTTACGCGAGTATTCAAAAATGAAACACTTTCTTCGTATCATCTTCATCCCGTTTTATAGGTGCGGTGCAGATTTTTGTTACTAATAAATACCAAAGTTTCAAAAATCACTAGATAATATCAATAAATCTCTCACAATTAAAAGAAAATATTGATGGTTAGGCATATATAATGTATACGAACAGTCTTCTATTACAAGTGTTGTAAACCTGCCCGGTTGTTCGCTTCACTGAATATGATTGACAAAAACATCTACCATTATTTTGCGAAAACGCATGATGTCTTATGATGTTTCGGCCATCTACTTTCTAAAAATATATGATGTGTATAATGAATATACTTTTTTTGTTTTTATTTGTCTTTTGTGTTCTTTATCAACAAACGTTGCTTTCTTTTTTTATCGATTTCGATCATCATACTGTCTTTAATAAAAACAATGCAGCCAATTCATAATTGAAAAAGAAGCTGTATTATTCTTTCTATCATTTTACGTTGTTCATTTTTTTTTCTACTACCAAATATCTAACATGTCCATTACAGAACATGAGAACTCAAGCACTATATAGAAACTTTGATCAACTCATTTATTCAGAATATTAAATGTAATTGACTAAGTATTCCTACGATGAATTTTCGTTCACAATACATCTATTGTTTGATATTTTTCCATTTCTTCTAGTCTTATTATATTCTTTTGATCTTTTTTTCATACTTTTTTTGTGTTCGGATTATACAATTCATTTTAATTAACTCAACGTCCTGAATGTAAATAATACAAGTTGGTTGATCTATATAAATGAAACTATACAAGTCTCTATTTAAAAATACACCGATAGTTTTGCGGATTCTTTTCTAGTGAATTTATACCTGTTGATCGGTAATTCAATGATCTACAGGTTGCTTTTTTTTTTATTGTCGATTGATCTGTTCATACTACAACTGCTTCTAATAATTAAAAAATAACAAAGTTAACAGAAAGTTTCTCTTATGCCTGCCTACTGCTCATTACACAGACGTATAAAAAGCTCTGTTCGAAGATTATGTATCGCGTGTTTTATGAATATAGAGCTGTGTTTGTTTAATTTTCTTATCAGGAAGCAACAATCTATTTTAAGAATATTGAAATTTTTTGTATTCATAACCTCTTCGAGTTCGATTGTTTTTACTTTCGACATATAATATGCTTCACATTAATTTAGTAAAAGAATAAAGTTTCTATTTTTCTACGATAGTTTCTTTGTTATTACACGCTTTGTTACAGAAAAATTTTGACAACATGTTTTGTTTTTTTCTTTTCTTAACATCTTCAAATTGATATTATCAGTTCCATATCGACAACTGATAAATAATAAAATATAAAAACAATGTTAGAACTTGTATAAATATTTTATTTCAGATTTTCATTCATAAAAAAAAAACTATAAAAAACATTGTCAATGATTATTTTTCTTCAATTTCTGTTCATTTATTTAATTGGTATGCATGCAAGTCATTTCAATGGAGGTACTATTAGCTGGGCACCTATTGATCCTTATGCTAATTCATCTTCAGTTGTCATAACTATTACACAAAGTTATTCATGGACTTATCCTACTGTGTCCTGTACAACAAATGTTCCAGTCTCAAGTGGTAAAACAAATGCAAATCTTACATGCATCGCTAATTGTTCAACTGATGGTGGCTATTCAAGTGCACCTATCGAAATTCTAACTGATTGTACTTCTTATAGTTCTACATTAGGCACAGTATCAAGTGAACGATCAGTCAATATTACACTTAATACTAGTGCATATTTTTATATAGCATATAGAGGAAGTGCTTGGAGAGATTTATATGCTACTTCAACAAGTGATCTTGATTGGTCTATTGTATCTTTAATTGATCTTCGTTTACGACCTGATGGTATAATTAATACTCCACCAGTAGCAAATATCCTTTCACCTCAATATGTTATTGTAAATACAACAACTCTCATTGATATATCTACGTCAGATGTCAATACAGGTGATGATGTACGTTGTCGATGGGCAGTCAATAAAGGCAATGCATCATTTAATGAATGTAGTGAGATATGTTATTCAAGTCGTTTACCAAATGATACAACTCTATCCAATTGTACTATTTCATTTACAGGACTAATATCAAATACCTGGTATCCTATTGCTGTACAGGTATTTACCATTCTGAATAATAGAATTTTAAAATAATTTGATATTTTATAAAGGTGGAAGATTTTATCAATGAAACAAGTACGGAACCATTGAGTTCAGTACCAGTTCAGATTTTAATTTATGTTCAAGCAACACCATCATGTACAATATTGCCTACCATTGTTTCTATGACAGATTGTTTAGAAGTTCAAGTTGGTGTAACAACAAATTTTACTCTATATGTAACAAATTTATGCAATTCCAGTGCAACAATCACTGAAGTTATTATATCAAAAAAAATTTCTGGTATGACAGCTGGTAATGTGAAAAATTCGACAACCAATACATTATCATATATACAATTAACTTGGACACCACAATCTAGTCAAATTGGAACACAAGTCATGTGTGCATATGCATATAATAGGTAAAACTTTTATCGTTTTGCTATTCGTTGTTTATCATAAATGTTGCTTTTGTACTTATAAGTTTATTGGTACGTTCAACACAATATTGTGTAACATTCACAGTCACAACATCATCTCCAAATTGTCCGACAACAACGTAAGTTTTAGTCTACTACTCAGAACTAATCTAGAGATTCGTTGTTTTCTTTGCAGAGTCGCTGGAGCTTCAACGACAACAGTACCAACAAATAATAATAACATGAACATTCCACTGATTGTTGGTTTATCATTGTTAGGATTATCACTAGCATTATGCTGTTGTTGTTGTTGGCTCTATCATTTTTTCTGGTATGTCATTCTTTCTTACGTTTGATGTAAAAAACATAAATACATAGCATATTGAGTAGAAAGGAAATATTGTTGAACATGTGTCTTGCTAATAGGGGTGCTGCAGCAAGGCGTCGTCGAGGAGGAAAACAACAAGAAAGAATTGAACAACAAAAGTGTTCTCAATTACTGCCATCATTCATTAATCGAAATCTTCCATTCCAAACATTGAATAACAATTATTTATTTCGCAAGATATCAAATAATCAAGATAGTATAGATGCTCTTCGTTTAAGTGCACCGACATCATTCTTAAGCCTATCAAAAAATCAGATATCTTTTACCGTTAGTGAAAATGACAGAAACCATAATATCGATTATCATCACAACAATAGTATTACTAAAAATGCTCGAAAACAACTATCAACGGTTGACAACAGTGCGCAACTCAATGATACTCACAAAAAAGATAGAAGTAATACTATTAATACAACTAATAATATAAGTGGAGATATAACTATTGAAGATGTGGATGCATCAATGTATTACGATGAACCTATGCATGTTATTAAACCGAATGAAGATGAAACATCAGCCGTTCAAAAACCTCAATTAACAAAACTTAATTCTCTTGAAGCCGTAAAACGACGACAAAGTCGATCGATAAAAGAACACGTTCCTAGTCAACCAATCACAGAAGAACGTTCATCAAGAATCGGTAGTATTACCGTTACCCGAGTGAGAAGTTTCTCTAAGAATAATAAATCAAGAAAAAGAAATGAAACAACTATAATTCATGACAATGATGGAGAACATACAAACGACAAAATAAATGCTACATCAGATTCACATAAAAAGCAAAAAATTCGATCACGTAGATCAAGACATCGAAAAATTAATGTCAATGTGATGAAATGAACCCTTCATCTCTACTTGGACTTTGAATATAACTCTTATATGTTCTTTTTATAAGTTTAAGGATTGTCTGTGTGCTTCTACAAACATATGTATATATTAATCTGAGTGACTGACGAGAATACATACTCGAATATTCAAGCAGGTTTTTCCTTCATCATTTGGTCATAGATAGATATAGATGAAGCATGAAAAAAACCTAGAAAGAATTCATTGTCTTAAATCATTGTTTTTGAGATACCGAAATTTTAAGGACTTTTTTCGATAAGGTCTAAGATTTTAAATGCTTCTTCGAATATCTGAAATCGTTTGTGTCATTGCTTCACCTTTCATATACTTCTGTGCTGAAGCATAATGAACGGCTGATTCTTTTTAAAAAGAGAAGCACAGTTCAACCATCTATCAAAATTCTAAAATGAAATCTAATAAATAACAAAGTTCCGAAGTTTTTGGTCAAAGTGGTAACATCTATACTACGAATCATATTGAACTTTATATTACGGAACGGGTAAGTAGTATATGTATTATGATCTTCGGATATTCCATTCATGTTACTATCATATGAGATCCATTGAACGATACTATTGTTGTCACAATGCGTCATGGTCCATAAACTATTCAACAATCAGCTGAGATCAGTCATACCAATTCACAGAGATAATCGCTAGCATTACCTACCATACTCGATATTTCAGCTTGAGTGTGACACCTATTCAATGGCAACGAAACACTAGTACAGTAGCAGCTGTAAAATTCAGTAGACTTTGACAAGTATTGATAGAAAATTATAAATTCAATGAAAATGACATTTTGTATTTTTCATCTAGTTTTCTGCTTTTCCAAGCATTGTATAAAATACTGTTTTTTTTTTATTTGTCATGATAAACTATGGAAGAAAACAAAGTTTGTTCTTGAATTTAAACACGTGTAAGCAACTACCTTATCTGTCACGATAAACAAAAAAAAAATTTCTGTTTTTCTTTTGCATGTGCTCGAAAGTGAATACAAAAAAAAGTGATCAATTTCGAGATGGAACAACTTTGTCGTGTGTTAAAACCTATAGCGAATATTTACATAATTTCATTATCATGGTCTTTGGCGATTTTCAACTTGTATCTTTTTAACAAACCATTAAGAGAATGTGCTATGTCTGTGGGTTTGAATACAATACCAATTGTTCTTGATACAATGAGTTACTACACACCAGACGAAGGATATCAAGTGCTTTCAGATTTGGGAGACACCGGACGTAATGCATATCGATTAGCTAATTATACTGATTTTGTGTTACCAATTTTACTTTTTCTTTCATTATCTCTACCAAATTTGGCTTTGAGAAAAGGATGCCAATATGTAATTGTACCACTGATATATATGATATCAGATTATATTGAAAATGTTGCAGAAAAATATGTACTCGAAATATATCCGAGACGAAATGATTTCGTGATGACATTGGCTTGTTATTTTGGTTTGATAAAGATCATAACTTTTTTTGGAAGTTTGTTGATATTAATTATTAATGGTTTACAATGGATTTTGAAGACAATAAATCGATCAGAATTGCAACGTCAAACGCAAAAAGTCAATTAAAGTTTCATCTAATAGATTGTATTCATTTTTAATTATTTCTTTGTCTACATTAATTCGTCGGGAAAAATTTTAACAAATTACACTTTTACAAAATTTGTACTTTATTTTAGTCACTTACCACTTTCAAAAGATTACATATTATCAGATGATACGAAGATAACTTGATTCAGTTTCTGAACTACTTTAGACTCTCTTCGTCGTGGAGATTGAATCGTCATTCATAAGGTCACAAGAGAGTCACCCGAAGTTATATCTTCCATTTCGACTTATTTATGTTTTATTCTATCAAGAATATCGAGATATTACAAAGCCTAAAGGAATTCTTCTCGATAGTTCTTCCCTCAAAAGGGTGAGTATGGTGTGAGTGTATGTCTTTTCTCGACTCGTATCTATACCCACACCCACCCCACCTATTGCATGCTATTTGAAGATGTGGGTATGGCTGAAGAGAGTATCAATATCTTAGTAACAATCCCAATAACTATTAAGGGCTCTACATGGATGACTCAACGTAATATTGAACGAGAGTCATTGATTTCTTTGCCAAAGTGAACTATCGATGATCAATTGTCGTTGGACACAGTTTGATCAATTGAAATGTAATTTGATCGATTTTTAATCAATAGTAGAGTCTATCAATACTTGTTTTAGACTGGCTTATAGGCATAGTTGGACGTATTATGAGAAAAACATAATGAGACCTAGAATTTTACTTGAGTTTGTTGAAGAAATGAAAGACATTACAGAAAAAGGGGCGAGTTTCGATTATATCTGTTTTTTTCACGTAGGAATGCTTTTATTGATCGCTTTTTTTTCTCTATTGGTTATCTGTGATAAACTGATAAGAGAATATTAATGGCAAAAAATGAAGATTAAAATCTTGTAAAACATGGTACGCTAGTTAAAAGGCTAGAAAAAAAAGGTTAAAACATTATGAATAAAAAATATTCGAATTAATGAAACGGCTTGCTTGGTAATATTATCGTATCTCGGAAGATATTACGTCAACAAGATAGTAGTGCAAACATGATCTCAAACCAGTAGTTTTCATTGTTAGATGCTTTTTTATATCGCACTCAACAAGTTGAACTCGTTTTTGCTATCTCACTACAGTTCAATTTGTGTACATGTAGTTCATCTCACAAATTCAAGTTCAAGTAGGAAATTTTCACTAGCAAGATCTTCAACGAAAACATGATATGCTGATGTGAATCGAACAATATAAGCACCATTTCTATAGATTCATGCAGCAGTTTATTCAGAAGATAGAGTTAATAGAGCATATCAGCTTGAACAGCAAACTAATCCTCCTGGATTGAAACGCTCAGCATAACGAGGTTCAACATTTTATCACTATTGTCGTCATTTTTCACACTTGGTAAAAGAAAATCCTAAAATAAACGACATATGATCAACAGAAAAAAGTTCCGAGAAAAATTTGACTCAAGGATTTGTTATTCATTAATATATTCACAAAAAAATCTAGAGAATATGTGATTGAATAGAACCTTGTAAGGCAAAGAGTAGTACAAATCTCAACCATTCATTGAAAATTTGAACTACTTTTAGCATATTTGAAAAAAAAATGCTAAAAAGCTCAGTTGTTCTAGAGCCAAAATCTGATAATCAGACCACTGTATTCGACGAGACTTGGTCGTCAACGTTAACGAATGTTTACAGATACACACGGTGATCGTAATACACTGTTAAGTATGATATATGAGTACTGTAAATGTTCATCGTAAACAGCTGTCGATTTATGGCTTTTTTTACTGCTGGAGATGATTGATCTGAGAGCAGAAGAAGTAAATCGACACATTCGTCATTCAATATTTCTCTGGTAAGCCAATCTTCTGAAGGTCTCATTATTGTAGTACGCTATAACTACTTTGTCATTTCTTGAGCAAATACAGAAACGCTTCACTTATATAATTAAATCCACTTCTTATAGAAGTTCCATGAAGGTACCACTGGGTGTCTATCGAGCCTGTGTGATCTCTTCAAGATTGAAAACATGATTTAATATATGGTGTTGATGGGCTTTTAGTAGATAAAAATGGCTTGTTCAGCAGTGATACAAACCTACACGAAATTCATCCGACGAATACGAACAATTAGAAAAGTGCAGTTCAATGTTGTTAAGCAATATTAATGATATCGTAATCTAGTTGCAAAAATTGTGATTCACAAATCAGTCTAGTGCATATTGATTATTTTAATTAGTAAATTGAGAGGATCGAATCTAGAATTTATGTCAGTTTGTCTTGAACAATATTTGAGAAACAGGTTAGCTATTTTTATCATTCAACTTTTTAATATACAACACTGTTTGTCGCACATTGTTTATAGATTGACTAAGAGAGGAAATCATAAAATAAAGAATAAGTCAAATAGTTCGTATATGCATGCAATATGAAAGAATAAGAAGCGAAACAGTCCTCAGGTCTACGCCAAATCAACAATCCATTATGAGATATTATTTCACGTTCAGAATCAATAGGCCAAAAGATTCTCTTATCATCATTCCTTGTGGTCATCATCACACTTCTGGTAACATCTATTTCTAAAAGACCCAAATATCCAATTTTATTCAATAATTCATCTTCTGTCAAAGGAGACGTTGCTTCAAATAACTGATCATAAAATGAAGGAGAAAATCATCAAACCATGAACAAGACGAAAAATCAAAGTATATGCAAAAATTTTCTTGTCAAATGTTAACTAAAACTTCAAAAATACTTTTTTACACTTACCTGAAAATCCTAACAGCATTTTTTATAAAGTATAACTGTTTTCATCATGTTATGACCATACTCAAATGAACTTTGAATTCTTTCTGAAAACAGTCTAGCATTTAGAACAACAACACTCTTCGATTCAACGATGTAGTTTAGTGCATATTCTCGATTATTAAAAAAAAAGAATACAATCAGGAAGTTTAAGTAAAATTTCACTTGTGTTACGTGGAAATAGAACAACTAAAAAACACCAAGTCTATCGATAATGAAAAAGGTTTTCAAACATTAGGTGCCAGTAGCTGACGGAGAGCTGGATCGTTTTTGCATCTAAAAGAAGAACATGGTTAGTGGATGTTTGAGAACGTCACCATATACATACCCAGCTATGAACTCATACTTGTTCAGTTTTTTATCTCCACCAACATCGATTCTGCTAATGATTTCTGCAGCACGCTTCTTAGGATCATTGTCTCCTTTTCGATTGGTTTCGCCCCGTAGATCATACTTAAAATAAACATATTTTGCCTCATAGAAAAAGAAGAACGAAAGTAGAAATATAGATATTATACCGCAGCCGAAATCATTGCAGCCAATTCTTTTCGATCGATTTGTCCGTCATCTGAGGTATCGCAACTGTACGACAGAAAAATTATGTGTAATCAAACTCAATCGAACTCACATATGGAATGCAACTTCGAGTCGATCATCTAAATCACCTTGAGATGTAGCAGCAACAGCAAGGAGATATTCATTGAAATCAATTACTCCATCGTGATTAGCATCAAACATTGAAAAGGCAAGCCTTAAGTAAGAGAGTAAGACAAGATGCAACAGAAAATAAATCTATTGACTTACTGGCAGTAAGTATCTGCTTTGCCACCTGAATAAAACTTTTTGTATGCTTCAACAAATTGTTTTTTGTTGAGTTTGCCCGTTGGAGACTCACGAAGAAAACTCTAGAAACAAAATGAATTTCACGAATACAAGTATATATACAAGTAGTTACGGCGTGCCACTCTTGAATTTCTAAGAAAAAAAAACAAATAGAAAGGCTAGATCACACCAATAGTGTGGATTTTGTTACCTCTATCTGAATATTGGGTAGTTGCTTTGAGCATTGCAAGTTCTTAAATAGAAAATCATCATGACAATGTTAACGAAAGAAATAATTAACTAACGTTTAGGTGTGAGTTCCTTTGGTGGTCCTTTTTTGGAGCCTTTGCTGCCCATGATGGATATTGTTTTTGATCGATACTAGTGAAAAGATTAACAAAGCAAAAAATCTAAAAAGCAAATCATACGACGAGGTAGTGAATATACTACAACAAAAAGAAATAAATAAAAGTATGGCGAAACAAGTTCCTTGGTAGTAAATTCGATAAAAGGAAAAGAAAAAGCTTGGAGATTCAGTACTTTGAACGAAAACATCTCAGTGTGATTTGCTCAGTTCAATAAATGAAAGTCATAAATGTTGACATCTGAAAAGAAAAGCGTGGAATATCGTTTTTTAATAAATACAGAATAATCGGTGTTTCCAAATAGGAAGTGACGTCAATATTTCACTCATATCTCCATGAGTACTCATCATTCAGACTTGAAAATCTTTCTAAAGAGTTTTCCATTGGAAAAATGATCATGAAAAAAACTGATATGAGAATGTTTTCTAAATAATGATTGGTTAAGTTCTTGGCTTCTAGTACGCATCAACTTCTACTAATGTTCTCGTTCAAACAGTAAAATTTATCAATTCCTTCGGAGTATGAAGCTGTAATAGTTCAAGATTTGCGTGGAATGGCACGTAGAGCCAATAATTCTTGGTTTTCATACATTATATTCAAAATGGGTGAAACCTAGTGTTTTTGATAATTACATTCAATTTAGAAGAGAAAAATACGAAATGTAGATTTTAGAGATTCTCTTGTAGGCGTTTTTAATTAAAAGTAGCAGTTGGAACTTGGCACAATTATTTCCTTTTGTAAAAACACTTACTAAATACAGTTTGACATAGAAAGAATTAAATAACTCGATCGCTAAAACATTTGAGGTCGGCTTTCTATGTAAATGTGAAATTTCTTAATTAGGTTTGATTAAATAGACATTTTGAGCAACTTCAAAATGACTATATTTGTCATTCGACAATGTGGACATTTGGTTTTAAATTAATGAAATGTCTACAGCTTTAATCAGACAATTGCTACTCATATTAAAAACAAATAAGACAATCATTGATTACAATAAATTATTTTCCAACGAGAGCGTAATAAAGTAATGAGATGAAGATGCATGAATTATATTCGATTTCGATTGAAAATGCATCATAACTGTTGCATATTCATATTCTTACCTGATTGCACTGCTATAGTCAATTGTATATAAAGACTGACGTTAAGAAGAGAAAAAAATTTTGCAGACGAAGAACACTTCGAGGAGAATACGTTTAACAGTGAAGGATAATACATGAAATTTTTCTCAGGTGTTCAACGACATCTAGAAAATAAAAACCAAGAGAAAATGAGAAATGTATTCATTTTTGCTCAAAACAAAGAAAAACATATCAAAAGAGATCTCACACTGATCTGTCGATCTTCAGGCCAGCCAAGAGATCGATCTTCATTTGATAAAAGAAAGTGAAAATTGTAATCAAGTGACCTTAAGAAAAAATGCATCAATGCAACACGAAAACTTGACTTTGTGAGTGACAAACAAATAGTATATGGACGAAGAGGAGACGTTGTAGTTATATTAAAATATGATAGCAAACGCATCGGATGACTTATGAACAAAACATGAAAAGTCATCAAAAAAGATGACAAATGATTTATTCGTTATGTTAGTATCCTTCTTCACGTTAAGCTGTTTAGCTGCAAGTCAACAATGAGAGAAAGAGAGTCTTTCCAAGTTAGCTGAGGGATGTGAAAATGAATAGAGTCTGCCTCCTAAGGGCAGGGCAAATATAAAAATAGTAGCGATTAGAAAATGAGGCAAACGAAGTGTTTACGTCAAGCTACAAACAAAAACAGACATACGCAACGAAGTTGAGTGTAGGTTTACTAGTGTCGTTGAAATGAAGATCCATAATCACACCAAGACTCTAAGAAGCAAGATCTCATCATGAACTGTACTTTTTTATTTGGGTAGAATTGAGAATATAAGATTTTTACGGTCAGTTTTTGTCGTGGAATAAGCAGTAGTGATATCAACTTCGTTTAAGAAGAATACAAAATGCTTGTTAAATGTAGGTGTTAGAAGAGCAAGCAGGAAAGATAACAAGACTTCATATGATAAGTGATGCAAGTAGTTTTGAGGACAAGACACTCAAAAGTATACCCAAATAAAACATAGGCGGCGCACCAGCACCACCAGGGGCAGCAATTGCGTCCCCTACAAAAAATTAGGGGCAGCAATAAAAATTTATTGCGTCCCCTAGTTATTCCAGCTTTTTTTGTATATTATGGTAAAACCATATAATTCAAGACACTTATATTCAATACGACTTTGTATAAGTTAATATATGAGGATTGACTAGTGTCATGAATGCATTTCGTGTTATCCATACCCGAATGAGATTATGTAAGTAATACATAATTAATTTTTTGTTGGTGATTTTTGACACCCTCTTTTCAGTGCCAGCGATATCTAAAATGTATCGCTCGACCAAAACCACTAATGTACTCTCAGATTGAGTTTCGTCTTCCTTAAACCAATCACCTGATACTTAAATAATCCCCATCTATTCTCACCGACAGAATTGAAGTTGGATTAACCAACATATGATTGGTGGAAATAACTAATCTTTTCTGCTGCTTGTCTCCAACAATAATGGGCTTGCCATTCAGCTTTCATTGATTTTTTTTGTTTTCTTTTTAACAATATTTATAATTTACTTTTTAAAATATAAAATCAAAATGTCTAATAAAAATAAACTTTCTTATTACTTTACAAACAAATCAACATCTTCACATGGAACATGTGAATCACATCATATTGATGCTACAGATAAAGATATTATTAATGCAAACGAAATAATAGTATTGAATGAACTCGATAATAATTCCTCAACATCATTATCTTCATCAACCGTTACCTGTTTTAATCAAGACAGTGGAAATTTAAATCTCAACGAAAACAGATTTATAACAACAACAACGAATAGTGCTGAATTATTATCTGAAAGTTCACTACTTAATTCATTTAAACGAGATCCTGGTCGAGGCCCAGAAGCAGCTGGAGAATTTTTATTATTAGGTCCATATCAACCAGTTACTACTTTTCCAACAATTAATCATCGTCATTTTTGTCTTTATTGGTATAAAGTTTATCAATGGATCGAGTTTAGCGAAAAGACTAAAAAGGCATATTGTTTTGTTTGTAGACTTTCTTATTCACAGGGACATTGTGATGATGCATTTACCAAAAATGGTTTTAACAATTGGTCAATGGGTGTTAGGAAACTTAACAAATATCAATCAAGTATATCTCATAAACAGGCTAATGATTCATATGTTAATGCTGTTAAAAACCACAAAGATAATATGGATGTTTTAAAGTTAATAGATATTGAACATAAAAAAATAACATTAGAAAATCGAAATTATCTTATCGAAATAATTCGAACAATCGTTTTTCTTGCTATACCAGGTTTATTGTTTAGAGGACATCGTGAAAATGATAAATCAGAAAATAAAGGTAATTTATTGAGCAACAGATATGTTGCTCGATGACAAAAATTATAAAAAATAGTCGAGTCACTCACGCGAATATTATTTTACATACAACACACTCTTTATTTTTTAGGTAATCTTCTCGAATTACTAGAATTTCGTCGTACAGAAAATGAATTAATCAGAAAAAAATTGGGGGCATTAAAATACATCCACCATTCAATTCAAAATGAAATATTATCCATAATACAACAACATATACTATCTCAAATTGTATCTGAAATTAAAACATCAAAATATTATTCAGTAATGATTGATGAAACATCTGATATATCACGTCATGAGCAAGTATCTTTAGTAATTCGTTATACTGATGATCAATTCAACGTTTATGAACGTTTTATTGGATTTGAAAGAGCTTCTGATATTAGCGAAGAAGGTTTATTTGATTTATTAATGCTTTGGTTGAAGAAACTCGATTTAGATACTAAATATATTGTAGGATTATGTTTCGACGGTGCCAGTTCAATGCGAGGTAAATGTAAAGGTGTTGCCACTCATCTTATTCAAGTTATTCCAACAGCTTTATACGTGCATTGTAACGGGCATGTATTAAATTTATGTTTAGTAGATGTTTCAGAAGTTGTTGTACATGTGCGAAACAGTTTTGGTGTTGTTAAATTACTCTACAAGTTTATCGAAGGATCACCAAAACGTCATAAAGTTTTCGAAGATCTACAAAAAGAACTTGGTTTTGTATTGGTACCATTAAAAAGTTTATGTGATACTCGTTGGACTTGCAGGTATGAGAGTTTAAAAGTTATTGTCATTCGATATTCAGAAATATTATCTACATTGGAATTAATTGAAACTGGTGATTCATTCATTTTATTACAAGTAATAAGAACATTTGATTTTGTTTTTCATATTCACATGATGAGTGAAATTTATTTAATTACACACATATTATCAAAATTTTTACAACATTCAAATATATCTTTAACCGATGCATTAGCCAAAGTTAAAGTTACAATCGATTCACTTCAATCATTACGAGATGAACATGAATTTAAAAGAATTTGGGATGAATCGATGAAGATCTGTATAGCTAATAATATTGACGAATCTCAGGAACGTCGCAAACGGAAAGTTCCATTACGTTTTGGAGGTGGTGATGCTACTACAATTAATTCAACAATTCAAGATCAATATCGTGATCAATCATTTTATGCAGTTTTAGATAGTATTGTAGCATCTATTAAAGAAAGATTTGATGAAAACAATTTGTCTGTTGTAATTTTATGTGAGAAATTATTCTTGACAAAAGTATTTTTGATTGAAGATGAATTAAAAGAAGTTGCTCGATTTTACCATATAAGTTATGATGATTTAAGAGCAGAGCAACGATTATACAAAATAGCACTTGATGGAAAAAAAGAATGAAATTTAGCATCATCAACAAAATTTTTCGTTCAACAAAATTTCCATTTGTCACTAGTAACGATGAATAAATTATTACAAATTTTATGGACGATATCTGTAAATGTATGTGGATGTGAGAGAAGTTTTTCGTCGTTAAGACGAATTAAAACATATATTAGAAATACAACTAGTCAAGAACGATTAACATCTTTAGCATTAATAAATATAGAAAAAGATTATGAAATTGATATTGATGCTATTGCAACTGATTTTGTATCGAAAAAAGATGAAAGAAAAAGAATATTTTGAAAATAAATAAAATACTTGTATATAATTCTTGAACGAGAATGCACTTTTTTCTATCAGTAATACTCATATACAAAACACTTAACTGTTAACTTACAATACTACACGAGATGCTGATTCTCAAGAGATAATTTGCAAAAATGTGTTGAGATAGCTTCTGCGAGTCATGAATCATCCGTTTATATTATTTTCCCATATTTTCTGAACTTTTGATTATTAAGTAATATAAATTTGTACTTCTTTTTGCTTCCGTCTATAACCACTATATAAGAACGTACTTATAAAGAAGATCAACTAGCTACTAAGATAAATAGTTAAATAAACAGTTTCAATGAGAAGACTGCAACATTCACAACTGATTTTTTCGTCTGTAATTTCTAGAAAAGGAAATAGCTGGTAAAATGTTAGACAATCTTTCACATGGGCAACAAGTCGAAAACCCAATTATCAGTGAGCGAAAGTTAATAACAAAAAAACCTTGAGTTTTGCTAACTCGTTTTGAATAAACCTGTTCTCAGTAAAAAGCGTTACAGTGCCTTCAAACTCTTAATATGCTGTCAGATTTATTAATAAGCAAGTCTCCAATACTATATCTTTCATCACCAGAAGTTAAATTCAAGAAAAAAAAAAAACTTTTACTGGCGAACTGTACTTTGTGATACGGAGACGGGGGTAGTATAGTCTCATTCTAAGGTTTATTGCGTCCCCTGAAAAATTGACCTCGCGCCGCCCATGAAATAAAACTAGAGTATATAATGAAATAATGTTATGCAGTTTACTGTTTATAAACCATCGGACTAGAATTTCAATCGTACTTGTTTTATTTCTAGTTGGGTCCTCAATATTCTTTTCCATGATCATGTATGGGATTGGCGAGAGTAAAGTAGTAGACAAAAGTTCAAGATGGATACTGGTGTCAATGTGAATCTTTTCTTTACCCTAGTCCCATTCTTACCATAAGGTTTTCATCTTTAGAAAGTATATCACAATAAATAACTTAAATTATGACAAAAATGAAGAAAAAACAAAGTAAACTATGAACACGCGATTAAAGGTAATGTGCTTTTTTCAAAATTTGGATACTAAAAGATAAAGTATTCACCATAGGCATGCATTTTTTGATGTTGAAAAACTATCTTTTCTGTGATATATTAATACAAAATGTTATTGATAGCAGGAATGCAGTTGATACAATGATGTAGATGAGTACTATTCCTGTCCCATGGCAAACTGGTACTCATATGACAAAGAGGTTATGAATGTGAGTGAAGGGTGCGGGTGTGGGTATGAGGGTGGGTTTGGATGTGTGAATTTTACCTTCTTCTGCACCATGTCCACATCTACAGTCATACTCATACCGTTTAACATTTGAGAATAAGAACAAGATCAACGTCGTAGATACAAGACTAACTAGAAATCGCAATGATGATAAGATCAACATTAGATGATTTAGAAAAGAAGCTGCAATAGATACCCTATTAAATTATAAGGCTTACCATCAACAATTAGTAAAGCGAAGTATTGTATCAAATATGGAACCAAAAATTAAACAAGCAAGAAAAATTGGTACAGTATAATAACAAGATTTAGAGAAACAAAAAAAAGCAGCTTTAAAATATCTGAGTATAATTTTTATTTTAATACAACTACACAGACAAATACAAACTCGTCAATATAGAATGTGACTGCGGAGTAACACATATCGATGAAATAGAAGTATAATAAACTAAAAGGATCATACAATGCGAAATATGAATACGAAAATATGAAAAACGATCTGTTTTTTCGAAATTACACAACATACTCACAATAGCCAAAAATATAAATTCAAGGTATCATCGACTCTTGTTAAAGAAAAATAAATGCGTTGTAAGAAAAAGAAACGACTGAAAGAAGTTATATATTTAACGATTAATCTATCCATTAATCAACATAACGACATCGATGAATGAAATAAGGTTACCGATATAACAGTGTTCTGTTCTTTTTGATTCAAAATTAACAGGGACAATCGCATCTTTGAAAGGCACATTTGTTGAAATTCATTAAATAGCTATTTAATGGTAATACAAAAAACATAAAATAGAGTAATTGTGGTGCAAACGAAAGTAAATAAGCGGTCAAGAGTAGATATTTTTTCCATGTTGCCAATTCTGTGCATGAAAAACTAAGCGAAATAATTATTTGTGGTAGACCACTCAGTGCAATAATTGATGGAGTAATATATAATTTTTGTTGATTTTTGAATTGTCATTTGAAAATTTCGATAAATGTCTCATGATCATTGGTTGCACATCAACAACTACGTGCAAGAAGTATAATAAGTATCGTAGTCGAAACAATTTGAATACAAAATGGGACGAGATGATGAAAAAGTACATTAATATAGTTGCATGTTGATATACAAGTAGAAAAATTTGTAATACACATTGTTTGCTCACGAAGATCACTCTCCATCATGTAGGATATTATGTTGTGAACATGCATGCTAACTACTATGAATAGTGTTATGGAAAACTTATTATAATTGCTAACCAAGGACTTTTCAGATGATCACTAAGGGAAAAATGCACAGAACATACTCTTTCCAGTGTAATCCAACTCGACAGTCAATGAATGTATTGAATCGAGACCGAAAGCATATATAGAAAAAACTTTGCAAGAAATAATTGTTGATAATTGAGAAAAGAAAATGACAAATGCTTTAAGTACAACCTTGGAACATATGTTCTGCACGTTTTTCCTGTGTTTTAAGCTAATTTGAGGCCTTGTATCTTATGATTGAAAAGTGATAGACGAGTGAAATTTTTAGTGTAGATAAGTCTTTATGACGTTATCTACACTGAAAATTTTAGACATCCATCATTTCCCAATCACGAGATACAAGACCTCAAATTTGCCAAAATCAGCAAAAACATGTAAAACTTATGTTCCAAGTCAATAGTTTCGTACATAATTAAATCGGAGTTATTTTAAACCGAACATGAAGTAAAGAAATTTTAAACAGATATTGCCAAATTACGGAGAGGCTCATTCGTTATAGAACAGTCGTTAGAATCCGATGTTTTTCCGAGATATCAAAAAATAAAAAATAATATATTAGAAAAAGAAAAAAGCTAACTGTTCTCTCAGTTTTGTCGAACAGCTGCTTAGATTAAGTGTCGAATCAATTTTTACTATGTACTTTTCTATACGTTCCTCACATGCGAAAAAAGTCCCTAGGAGACAGAAAAGTACGAGTTTATATAGGATCGGCATAAATTTCATTTTTAAAAATCATTCTGTTGAGTAGTTACTTTTCGTAATCGTGATCGAGACAGATTTATACTTAGCGGGACAGACTCGGGATCGAATTCGAAAATATTAATTCCAAACGACTTTGATAACAGAAGAAAAGAGATGAAGAAATCTGATTGATCATATAAATAGAAGAGAAATGTTTGATTGTCCAAAACTAATTGGTTGGCCACGATATCAGCAAATACAGAGAGTTTTGAATTCAAATTAAAGTGAACATACTTCTAATGACTGGGATTAAATTTGAATCTAATAAGCGCACAAACCTATGTGTAGAAAAATTTCTAATATAATCAAGCAAAGTGACAGAGATTTGCAATAGTGATCGATTGCGATCAACGTGCTTTGCATTATGCAAAACGGAAAAGAATAATAAATATTTTCGGCAGCTTAGATTTGCACATTTTCGATTTCAGTCAAAGGACAACTGCTGGATTACTACATAGTAGTGACTTCACCATTAAGCAGATCACTACCATTGCACGACCTCTAATGAAATTATTTTCGCTTTTTACCAGCGAACTGAATTCAGTAACGAACAACTTGTCCATGCCTGACTATCTACCGCATTCAACCCTGTATAACCCTGAAAAATCCTAGATCCGCTTCTGTCGATCACGAAATATATATAGACAAATGTTTGATTTCTACAGATGTGTTTTTAAATATTTTTATTGGCTAGATTTTGTTTCGACAACTGTTTTCAAAACTTTAAAGTTGTAATCATGGAGGCTCTCCAACGAAAGCAATTCCCACACTATAGGTCGGTAGCTGTCACATGACGTCTTTATTCCTAGGATATTATTGAAATTCTTATTATGTTGGACTAGTTCGATCACCAAAAAGAGGGTAAAGATACATCAGAATAAGGATTTGATCATATTTGAACAGGTACATATAGCAATGAGGACAGATTAAAGATTATCTGTGTTTCTTGAGTGTTTGCAGAAGTCGTATTGCTTGTTTTGAGCTAAAGAGTAAGACGAAGATGAATCTGCTTCTTATCCAACTGCAAATATATATATCAATTAGGGAGTCAGCCTATTTTCACATTCGTCATTAGCATCTAGCTGCGGGTGACTTCTCACCCAGTAAGACTAGTCAATAACAATGTATAACGTCACGTTTTACTGAGAGGATAATCATGAGAAAGGGCTTGATTTTAGTGAGTGATAATGACTTGACGGAATGAAAAAAACAAATCATACGAGAGAGAGTAATGTAAATCTTACTCTTTTTCTCAAAGATTATAATAAAAAAAGCTTTCCTTCATTTTTCTATTACACGATACGGAATTCCACACTTCTCTACATGGTGAAATATGGTTATGAAATGTAGGTTTATAGTTCTTTATGCCACGAACCCCCACTCAGACTCACACCCACATCTCACCCGCGCACACATACCTCATAGCGTGTAAGTTAGGGAAAAGAAATGAAATCGGAAGCTCTTTCAAAGATGTTATACTCGAAGTGTTCCTCTTCGATTATAAGACGGAATAAAACGAATAATAAACACTCCTTTCTAGTACAGTGGTTAATACGATTGTTCGAAAAAGCAGGAGATGCACGGTTCGATTCTATGCGAAGGGAGATTATTCTTTTGTGTCGTTCTATTGTCATTTCATCTCGTCACTGTCTCATTGATAACAGAACATAATATTATGTGTGACTAAAAGAAATAAAAAGAAAAAGAGAAAAGAAGACACAACAAAAGATGTTTTGAATTTTTACATCTAGGATACTATTACTAATAACGTGCAATTGGATAAAGTTAGAGACTATGATGCATTAATCCGTGACATTAGAAAAAAGGAATTCGTCCTGTACCACTGTATGATCTTCCTTACTGCATCGAAAATTAGTCAACCAGAATCAACCATTTCGAAAACAAAAGGTGCATATATAATGTAAACAATTTTTAGAACGATTGAGATTTTCACACTGCATCTTGTACTATACTTTATTTTCATTTTAACAAAGCATATCAAGCAATGGAAAGATGAGATAACAAAAAAAATGAATTTTGTTGACTGGCAAAAAATTATTGATTCCGCAGCATTAAAATTTTGGTCGTACAAGTTTTTGTCGGTTTTGAAAACAAAAAGTTCAACGATAAAATAATGGATCTTATGTAAATTGTGGAGCTTCTTACGCTGCACGTTGCGATTTATTCGGTTTTTGGGATATACAGATGTGCGTATCCATGCACGTTGTTGTTGTTAGTATCAGTGTAGGTGTGCGTGTGAGTATGGGCGTGGGGGTGTAGGTGCGTGACATGAAGAACTATGCACCTACACTTCATAACTACATTCCACTGTGTAGAGAAGTGTGGAATTCCGTGTCGTGTGATAGAAACACGAAAGAAAGTTTTTTTTTTGTTATAGTCTTTGTGAAAGAAAAGCAAGATTTACATTACTCTTTCCCGTGTGACTTGGTTTTGTTTATTCCGTCATGTCATTATCACTCACTAAAATCAAGCCCTTTCTCGTGATTATCCTATCAGTAAAACGTGACGTTATACATTGTTATTGACTAGTCTTATTGGATCGGAAGTCAGTAGCAGCTGGATACTAATGACTAATGTGAAAATAGGCTGACTCCCTAATTGATATATATATATATATAAGCAGTTGGATAAGTAGCAGATTCATCTTCATTTACTCTTTAGCTCAAAACAAGCAATACGACTTCTGCAAACATTCAAGAAACACAGATAATCTTTAACTAGTCTTCATCGCTATAATGGTTAACTTATTTTTGGACGATGACAATCAATCCTTGCAATCGATTCCAAATACACAACAGCACAATGAACCCAAATAGACTTCATCTACACTTGTAGTTCCAAACTGGGTGCTGCCTAATGGAATAGTATCTCCTCTTTGTTCGTCATCAGTAAGCTTAAGCGTCTCTGCGCTCAATAAGAATTCATTAACCTCTACGATTCCTTCTTTGGTAGTAAGTTCAAACTGCATTTCCTGTTCATAAAGAAGCTTCTTTTCAGAAACAGATAAAAAACGAGACATCGTACAGATGTCGAATGTATTTATCCATGTTGAAGAGGAGCATGGCTGGGCAAATCAGAGACTTTCCAAGTCACAAGTCAAGTCAAAACCTCAAATTTTTTTTTGACCAAGGTCAGTCGATTGACTTGATTTGACTTGGACTTAAACTGACTTGACCTGAGGTATTTTTGACTTGACTTGCCCAGATCTGAAGAGGAGACTCTTTTCGGTAGCGACATAGCCAGAATTTTGTTTTTCGCGAGGGGATGGCAGAAAGACAGGTGAGCTGAGCTCACTTCTAGCTTATTGTCAGCATACCTGGTCTGTTAGTTCCAAGCCCAAAAAGTAAAACTTTTCCACCTACCTAAGCAAAAAAAGATTTCTTTTTCCGTCACTACTATACATTTTTAAGCGACAACGCTCTGAAACATTTTTCTGCGTCTGCAAAATTTGCATTTCTACAATTTGAGCGAACAGTTGTATTAGAACTGAATGAATTTGTTCGATACCGAAGAATATACAACTAACGCTATCAATAGCAGCTATTTTTGAAAACAGTTATTACAATTTTCATCAGGAAAATTTAATGTTCTATGTGCATAAAATGGGAATAGACTGATTGTCAGTAGTAGAAACTCAAAATCAAATTTTTTATTTTGTATTTTGATGTCGAAGGCGGCAAATTTTTCGAATGTTATTGAAAGTTTCTAACTAAAACATTACCGACTCAACATCAACAACATGAGAATTTTCTTATTATGAAAGAAATTTCACAAAATATTCTTGATTTTATGCTTGGTAGTCGAAGGTGACTCCATTCAAACCTAATAATTTTAACAGCTGTTGAAACAATAGCTCACAGAGTGATACATTTTTGAAAAATGTGATAAAAAGTTGTCTGAAAAAACTTTTCCTAACAATCTTTTCATCAAAACTCAATAAAACAGGTGTTGAAAAATGTATCCGAAACAGGAATAAATGGGAAATACGATTAATATTTCTGCCGTACATTTAATGTCCTGTTGAAGACTGCAACTGAGTCTCGCCATACGAGTTATGTGAGGGTTAGTATGTTGTTCTTTGAAAACGAAAACTTTTGTAGGCAAGAGTAGCTCCTTCGCAATTCCACTATTGTCTAGCAAACTCAGTAGAAGTCAAGAAAAGAAAATCATAGGAAAAAATACATACGTGCCAAAACTCGATTATTAGTGGCACCACCAAATGTATCGATTGCCACAACAAATCGAAGACAAGGCCATCTCTAGTATTGACCAACTCGCAACACGGCTTAATACTCAATGGGTACATCTTCGAGCGGCACGCAACTTTGCTATAGAGAAACGGAAGGAAGCTACAACAGGTCTACAAGGTCTAGATTCGATGGATACAAGTATTGTCATTGCAGATTCTCTGGCTCGCAATGAGTTCACAGTTGGAAGTGATATTGATTGGTTCCTACTTAATGATGGCTCAGCTGATTCTCAGCACCATGATTTCTTTAGACGAGTTCGCGAGGAAATAAATAAAAGAGCAAGCAAGCCAGTGGGCCCAGAAGCGATCTTCGATATACCTGTATTCAGTCATATACTTGTTCACGCTATTGGTGGTGAAAATGATACTGATAGCAACATGATTCATCGGTTGGTCCTATTTCTCGAATCTGAAGTAATAGGCAGCAATGATGTCTATAACCATGTGAAACGTGCTATTTTGAAACGTTATCTTCTTGAAGATCGTGGCCTTTGGTTAGGCACAAACTTTCATGTGTCAAGCTTTCTTCAAAATGACACTGCTCGATTTTGAGAAAACATCACAGTTAATGCTCCCTAGAAACGTCGAAAACTCTTTGGTAAGAATTTTTCGATTCGCGATATCAAATTGCGCATGTCACGCAAACCGCTCTATGTCTCTGACTTGCTTGTGTGTTTCTGTTTTCACTTGAAATTCACTGACAACGAGCGCCAGGCACTCTTTGCCAATTAGAACAATCACGAAGTAATAATTGACTACATTGAATAGGTTTTCCAAATGACACCCTTGGAAACCATCGCTAACGTGCTTCTTCGTTATCCTCATTTGGATAAGGAAGCTCAGAAGATTATGAATTCGTATGATGAATTCATTGGAACAATTGCAGACCAGGAAAAACGCAAACATCTTTCAAATTTGACTGAAACAGAATCGGTTACTGACACAATCTATCAGAGATTGTGCGAAGTTGCTAATCGATTTGAAGATGGACTTATTAATTTACTTTTTGATTTGAGAAGCAAGTTGGATGTATTGACGAAACACTATGGAGTGTTTGGATCAGATATCTAAGTTCATGAGCGGACGCACTGGCAAATGACCCACTTAATTTCTCTTGACTTTACAAAACGTTTGAACTGTACTATCTTTTTTTTATTAGAAATAAACATGACATGAAATAAATTCACATTTTCAAGGTATAACACTGAGAATAGATCAAGCACAACAAAGTTTGAAAAAAAGGCCATATAAAATAGAAAAAGTTAGTGTTCGAGAAACAAATGTTAAAATTTCGAAAACACGAACAACTTTGAAAAAAACAAAGTAAGGGTATTTATGTGGAGTATATTTCACCGAACTCGTCGACGACAATGCGTTACAATATGGCTAAGGTTTTCTTCAGATGACTTAAAAGGTAACATTTCTAGGTGTCAGAGCATTTTTCAGTCGAGGGTTATTGCATCTTGCAGATCTTAGTAAACTATGACTACCCTAGCGAAAGTTCGTGATTATGATCTGTTTCTGAGGTGATCGAACGTTTTTAATATATTAGCTAAACACAACCATTCAGGTTGTTCTTTGTCTGCCACAAAGATCTGCTTTCATTTCCGCAATGTTGCATGTAGTGATCACAGTTCTCGATCCTCTCGATTCATCTACTACAGTTGGTATAGAGACAACTTTTGTTTTCATCGTTTCTTCGGTTATCGTTTTCATAATTGTCAAGATAGTCTAATGTAAAGATAATTATTTTGTGAAATGTAGAGCAATTATACTGTTTTTTGCTGGCCATCTTGATAATTATCACTGTCAGTGAATACTAGTAATATTAAGAGGGATGAGAAAAATATGAATTAGAGTGATGTACTCCAATCATGAATCATTTGAATGAATGTTACGAGAAAGTACTCATTTAATCTGAAAGTTTCAACTATACAACTTGCAATTTTAAGAAGTAACAGAATTAAAGCTTTTAGAAAGATGTTAACATTATCTAAAAGCAATAACTCTGTCTTTTCAAGACAGTTTCAGCTCATACGTTTAGTATTTCTACAACATAAGTGCAATTATATATTAGAAAAATGTCGGGTCGTTTCCATTTACACCGGTTGAGACTATAATTTTTCTAATAAGATACCCATTATAGCTGTAACAGTAAAAGGTTCAATTTCTCCAGAAACAAGCCAAAAGCACGAACTTTCGCTAGGATAGATATAGTTCACTAAGGCCTACAAGATGCACTAACTGCCAGCTGCAAAGCGCTCCGGTACGTCGGAATGTTTCCTTGTCAGTTCGATTCTGTATTTAAATCTTCATTCTATTTATAAAAGAAATCAAAAGTTGAAAAAATCACTGTGTTTATTTAAATTATAACAGTAAATCAGTAGTAAAGAACCAGGATTTTCAAGAGAAATGTCTCTTGAATAGCAAGATGCGGAGATGCCTTATAGTGTGGATATCTATGTGCATTTGTAGAAGAAAGTACGACGCATTTCAGAGTTACCGAAATCGATTTTTATGTGGCTTGGATCTCTACTTCGATTCTTTGATTAGAGAACCAATTCAATGCCGGGGCAACTATGTTAGATCCATCATTGAAGTGGAATATATAGTGGTGTACATTGTAACGAGTTATATTCAATATTGAGGAGAGAGGAAAATAATTGAAACATGAGCAGAGAGAATATAAATGGTAAACCAATCAACAAGAAATAGTCGCTTGAGAAAGAAGGAAACTATGTGTAATGATAAGAATATTTTAAAATATGATGAATATCGATTCGATTAAACCAACGAGTGTAAATAAAAAGATGGCTTTGGTATTGTTAGAGTCAGTAGATGGCATTCACTAATGCTAAACGTTCATTCATATGTTATCTGATTCTTTGATCTCTGTTATGATTTGTTACGTAATCTTTCAACTATGACTGATCCTCGTGATTGACTTCTCTCGGTCGTTATTATGCAGGTGTTGGTTTTTTTTTCCCAGTTATTATTATTAATGTTATTATTATTATTACCATCTTCTAGATTATCATATTCTGGTCTGCTGGTTATTGTTATCTTTTCTCCATCTCAAAATATAATATATAAAAATATATTATTATATTAAATATGTACAAGTTACAACGACAAAGTACGGCAGACAATCGGTGTACGCTCCCAAAATTGTTAAGCAGACTGAAATATCAGTTCTATCAAACATTCTCCCAAACGAGAGTTTTACAGGAGTAAGCAGGTGACGTCGTAATTATGAGATGCAATAACGTTTTGAGGTGGATATGAGTGTTGGGTGTGGATGTGGATGTGTGTAGATGCGGACATGAGTTTGTGATGTAAGGTTGAAATGTCATTTTGGGTCAAGAGAAGAGCCACGCACTAATGCTGACACTCACATATCCACACACATTCACACTCACCTACATCGACATCCAACCACATCTACAACCTCTTAGAGCTCTCTGGGACTCTCTTTCATTTGACCCGAACATCAGTATGTTTTGTCGTTACAATAGTTGAAAAACAGCTTGCTTGAACCTAATCGGTCGATGCTTAGGATGTAGAGATCACCCTCATGAGTGCTCTTATAAGGGCTCCCAAGCTCGAACTGACAGCCGTTATGAACACAAACGAAAACAAGTTGGTTCTTATGAGTCACTTGAATATTCAAAGTACATAAGAAACGCGCGCTCATATGAGTGTGTCCAAATTTCATGACACTGGAATCGATTGATATCTCTCAAAATCTCTAAAATCTCTCAAAATTTTCTAAAATCTTTCGAAATCTTAAAATCTGCTTTCCCCTCTGCTCCACATCCACACCCACACCCACATCCTGGCCACATCGCCCGAATCAGTCCTGATTATCAGATAAATTTTTGTTATAGATGATGCTGTAAAAATTTTTATTAGTAAAATATATTGTGAAGCTGTTTTCTTCTCGGTTGATTTCAATTTTTTTTCTAATGCCTAGTTCGAATTTGGATAGAAAGCACTCTCTAGAAGTGTATATATCAAAGAGCAAAAATCATAAGCGCTACTGTGGATAAATTGGTGATATTTACGGAAGAAAAATGATGTCATGAAGAGTTCTGTGTTTTCAAAAGTTATATTGATGAACATGATTCATCTGTAATATTTAGTGGAGTCGCCGGACAGCCACTCCATTGTGTATTCGTTGGTAACTGATCATCTTTCATGATGAGTGTTAATGGATGAATAATATTGTTGCCATTGAGAGTCGCTCCTGGAAAGACGAATGCCCAATGAGAGAGACGCGAATAAGAGCCTATAGTGACCGGTGCCAGATGAGTCATTCGACCTTCGCTTGTATGACACTTTAAATTCGAAAGACGGTGGCAAATAAGATTTTGGAAAAAGTTTATTTTTCGACTTGTTTCCTGCTAACTAGACTGAAAATGCCTAGAAAACATCTTTAGTCGAAAAAAAAATCGGGATTTGCATGTGAAATTGTGGAAGATTCAGATCATCCTTTAGAAACATCTCAGTATTCTCATGCATACTCACCCATGATAGCAGAATGTTCTGCAAAAATTTCCCACACAGCTCTGGTTGTCGAGCTTTTGACGCTGCTCTTATTGGGAAAAATTTTCTATTTTTCATCGAAAAATGACGAAGATTAGGGCATAATACTAAAAAGCACTAAACTGGACCAGCATCCTCAAGACACTATAGAAGCATTCAGAGCAGTCGTTCAATTTAGTGCTTTTTGGAATTTTGACCCTATCGTCGTCATTTTTTGATGAAAAATGAAAAACTTTCGGAGATCATCCTGCTATCATGACTGAATATGCATGAGAATACTGAGCTGTTCCTAAAGGATGATCTGAATCTTCCACAATTTCACATTCAAGCCTCCATTTTTTTCTGACCAAAAATGTTTTCTATTCTTTTTCAATCTAAAAGTAGCACGAAAAAACTCGAAAAGTTAAGTTTTTTTCCGAAAAGTGGTATTTTTCCGATGGATTTACCAAGATTTTCTCACCTGAATTTTGGCCGTTGCACTCACACGAACATGTGATTCAATAGTGACATGTTTCCAATCCTCGACTGCATTGATCTCACCGATGACTACATCTTGACCAATACTAGCTTTGAGACGACGCAATAGAATAACCAACCATTGAGTGCCACCAAGAAGAGGGGTGATGAAAGTAAAAAAATCAAGTGTCAAAGCTGTGGTCAATCGATATAGCCAGGGGTTGATACGATCAGTCAAACTGAGTTCACGTGGTATTGCATAGAAAAATACAGAAATAAAATGTTCCGCCGCAAGAAAATAGATCAATAGTAACAGCGGATCATAAATCAATACAAATGATAGAATTACATTGACCAAAAATCGAATACCAATAGTACACGCCATATCAGAGTAAATGGATGGCGAAATATTATTTGTTGACATTGACAGTAGACTAAGTTGTTGAAAAGGCATCAATCGAGCTGGAATACCAAGCATAACGCTACTACGATCATTATCATCATCAGTTACAACATTCGTCTCTTCATCAATACGAGTCAGTGTGCCAACAAGCGTTTGCTTAACGATATTTGCTCCTGGTTGAACAGTGCAATGATTGCCAAGTTGAACTTTGCGACCGAGTCGGATGCGATTTACTTTACATTGGCCATTTGTTGTCACATTGAACGGAATAAATAGAACGAATCCATTTACTGTAACTCCTTGTTCGATGTGAACAAGATTCGTCGGAAAAGCGAGTAAAAAATGCGCTTGAGATATGCGGATGTCATTCGGTTCATCGATTTGAGCACCGAGCCACTGAAAAAGACGAGGAAACAAAAGATGATAAGGACCCATATGGGATACGAATGAAAATGCCAACGATCGAACAACAAGTTGACGAAGCCATAGTTTGCGTAAAAAATACCACGAGTTCAGAGGATATATACCTGGTTGTGCTTCACCAATGATAATTTTGAGAAGAACGACACATAATATCAGGCGACCAACGGACCAAGCGAGCCAAACGATGGCTAGACGAATGAATAATGGGATTATCGATGGTAGACACGAAAAAATCAATGTGAAGAAACAAGTGTGAACAGATAACATAGCCAAAATTGAAATAAGTTGAAAAACTACTTGTGATTTGGAGAGTGCATTATTATCATTGTCCGATGCAGATTGATCTTTATCAATTTGTTGTGATGGACCGTCGATAATCGATCCACTTGAAATATGACCAGTGACAGGCGACATGGCTTTCACCACTACTCGTTCCTCGATTTCGACGCCATTATGCAGAACAGTTCGACAACCGATTGAACAGTTCGAACCGATTCGAATCGTATGCAGTTTAAAGGTACGATCATAATAGGTAAGAGAAGAAAGAACAGCTTCGTCACCAACGTAGGTTGAATCGCCTACGTCGAGAAGATCTGGTGTATCGATAAATGATGTGTCAATGTTCGCATGGTGACCAATACGAGAACCACATAAACGTAGATAGGCATTATAGAATGATGTACCTTGTAAATGATTGAGCCAGAAAGTATTTAAAGTCCACATGCGTTGTAGGAACCACCAGTAATAATATTTAGATGAAAAGAGTACGTCTTCCATTTTTGCAATGCCCAATGGAAATAGCAAATTTTTACATAGTACATAGCTAAATAAATGGATGAATGGAACGATGAACAAAAGCATTATTGAAGAGGAAGAAATGATCAGTAGAATAGGTAAGATCCAGAGAGTAATTAGAAATAGAATCCCAATGGTTTCACTGATAATTGATGGTATTGGACGAGAAGCTTCATTCTCGTCTTTTGTTATCGGTTCTGTGAGTAAATCATGCTTATTGTCAGTGATCAGCGGTTGAAGAACTTTAGCAAGCTGTCGAACAGATGGATTTGTAAATAGAAGATTAATATTCATTTGGGAATAAATCTTTTGTCGAATGAATGAAAGAGCTCGCATAGCTCCGAGTGATGTACCGCCTAGTCGGCCAAAAGAGATATTAACATCAGGAGATGCTTCAAGATGAAATGCTTCAACAAAAATGTTCTGAAGTTTTTCTTCGAGCTTTGTTATCGGATGTGAATAAGAATCATTTTCGTTATGTGTTAATGTACTAAAATCTGGCTTTGGCATTGCGTTCTGATCGACTTTTCCATTTGTCGTTAATGGGAAGCGCTTCAACATAATGAACACAGATGGAATCATAAACGGAGGCAAATGCGATTCACAATAATCACGTAACTGACATGTTTCCACTTGAGATGAAACTTGCACATAAGCAACGAGATGTTCCTGATCTTTTTCTTGATATTTCTTCACCAAACAGGCAGAAACCATTTGAGAAGCATCCAAAATTGTTCGCTTAATATGGTCCAATTCAATGCGCTGCCCACGTAGTTTGACTTGGAAATCTTTTCGACCCAAATAGAAGAGAACACCTGTTGTCGGATCTTGTCGAACAAGATCACCCGTTTGATAGAGCGAATTGAATGTGCACTGAAAATTTAGCTTCATTTAGATTGACTAATCGAAACATATTCATCAAAAGTCATGCTTATGATTTGCTAGAATGTTCTTTTTAGAAAAGCACATCGTTCTTTCTGTTTCTAATGTTTGTTTTTTACGAATAAAACATAGAGTCACATACATTCTATGGTCTACATAGTTGATTAGTGGTTTGCATGAAACCACAGATCAAATTTGAGTGGATCTACTTAGTTCAGATTTGGTTAATGAGTTAACTATACGCCAATTATTTTGATCATCGAGTTGTTAGATCAACAAATGACCAATCCGATGAGGTTTTGTTGAATATTCTATGGTCAGTATTTTGAAGCATGTTTTATTCTATCTAGTCGTATAGCAGTACTATTCAATAGTGAACATGGTTCTCATTCGATCTACACCAGTCTGGCCTTGCTAGCTTGCTCGATACAAGAATTATAAGCAGTCTTCCAGAAACCACGATATTGGCCCTTTCACCTTGAATCGACTCAAAATAGAAGCAATCAGTCTAGTATAGTCGAGTAAAGATGTTTAATTTCAATTTTGAAAACTATCGAAAATCACTTTATCACGGTTTTTAAATTGCATTTGCTGTTGGTATGTGACGTCTAGAGTGATTATGCAAAAAGTCTATATAGAGACTTCAAACAGTTTAGAAAGTTGAAAATAAACATTGCCAGTCGACTCAGTATGGTCGATTTCGACGTGATTCAAGGTGATTTACTTTAGTCAAAACCGAGATTTGAGAAAGCGCTTATAGCTTCTGAAGAGTAGAAGCTAGAGAACTTAGCCTCAACCTCGTGTAGATCAAGAGCAAACTATTTTTCTTATCAAATGATTCCATTTCAATCTACAACCTGTTTCGAAAACGTTCTACCAATACTGCACTCAATATGTCCTGTAAAAAAGTCAATTGGTTGATCGATAGTTGGTTCCATCAAATTAAACAGAACAATAGTAGGTTTTCATAATATTGATAGTGTTCTTCAATATTTTGTTGTTGCTTTTTCACTAAACAGAGAATCGATATCAGCGTTTGTCGGTGGCAATCATCAAAGCATCTAGATTTTGCGAGATACAAAGTCAGTCTTGTAATAGATTTTCCGCACTTCACGAACTCGTGTATGAAAGTTTCACGAACATCGAAAAAGAATCTTTAATTTCCAGTTTGTAGAAAAAACTACTATTAACTATGGTAGATTCAAGGGAAATCCAGCATATAAATCTCGTATCGACTACAGAGGTAGAACATTTTCGATACGGTATTTAAAACTATTGAAAACAGGATGAGTCGTTTGTAATTAGTACTTTGATCAAACATAGTCACTACATACTAGACTCCACACATCGAACTTTTTGCGATTCGCATCGGCGTCAACTATTAGCAACATAAAAGTTTACTATTTGAAATTTGAAGAAGGTCGACACCATCTTGTTGGATGGCCAAAGAATGTATTGTGCTCTGTACTCACAAAGAAATTATTCATAAAAAACCGCTCTTTAGCGCAACTTGGTGAGCTGCAAAGCCAGACGGTAATGAGTTGTCAGAAATCGTTAGAAACAAGAATCTACCAAGTCGCGGTTTCTAGAGGTTCATAAAACCCTATTGACAGTCCGATTTTCGTGAATTCCTTAAATCGTTGTAAACGTGAGTTTCTCTGGAATCGTCAAAATTGAACCAGGCTAATTGGCTGCACCTTTGTATATTGCCAAATTAGATGAAGCCACCCTTCGCGGAGCTATGTTGCCGACTGTCCGAAATCAGAATCATCACATAATGAGATTCGCCAAGTACCAAAGTTCGGAAGAAATTTCACATAGAGACCCCATGGATAAGAAGCGCACGATTCCTTTATTCTTACAACTCTAATGAAAACGCTGCGAACCGTGATGTGTAAATACCGCAGTTAGAACAAAGAAAATCGCAGCTCTAATTGCAAAGGTTAGTCCGAACTGTAGTTGTTTCTATTCTCCCAAGGGTACTGAGCTATCACGGTGTTGACAGGTGGTTATAAACGAAAAAATAATCTAATTTTGGTGGTTCATTTCAATCACGGTTTTATGCGAAAGCTTCTTCTGCGTGTGCTAAGCAACAAAAATTTATTGCGTCGCAATGGATTCATTGAATAATATACTATGATATAATTTGGCTTGGAATAGAAAGCATCTTCCAACGATTATTTATTCCTTAATACTTTATCATGCAACGAAGTTTTTGTGACTTCTTCGACTAATTTTTCTATAAAGGTACACTGTTATCAAAAACTATGAATGTGTTTCACTGTATGTTAGTAATATTTATGAAAATTATCATAAAACAAGCCATCCATCCTAACATGTAGGCTCACTTGCAATTCGTTATCAAACTTAACATATCTACATGTCAGCTCGGTCATAACAACAGAACGAACGGAGTGCTTAGCGATCTTGCTTCGAAAAGTCGACTAGGCAGATCGCTATACTTACTCTATTTCTATCTCACTGACTATTAATAGGACTGAGATTCATCGAAAATATCAGACTCAAGACTAAATTTTCTATTATTGTCTTGTCAAAGCTGAAAACGACATGGGAACAGATAAAAATGGCAGTTTGTAGTGATGCTCATCAGCTTATCGAAACGTGTTTGTCAAACAGATGAAGAATGCAGTACCCGAAATGACACTGGTTTTATTAAAGAACAAAAAAATTTTCGTTGGATAGTCTATAACAACGGTGGAGTGTTTTATATTCTTTTGACATTAAAAGTATTTATTTCAACTTTATATAGAGGAAAGTTTTGGAATTCTGTTGAACTTCATTTCATTTAGAAAGTGAATGTGTTAATGTTGAATTCTACATTTAGCCAGTTCCGAAATTATGTTTTTATTGATTGACGTCTACCGATATTGTTTTCGATTATTTGGATGTTAAAATTAGCATATTCTCTTCAATTCACACTAACCTGTTCAGTAAGATCATTTCGACCGAAATAACCTGGCGAACGTTGAATACCGCCGAGATATAATTCGCCCACTTGACCAGGGATAACATGTTGCCGATATTCATCAAAAATGAATGCTTGCATATTGGGAAATGGACGACCAATTGGAATTTCACCAAGTTTAATATCTTCGCACGTCACCTCATGATAGACCGATGTGAGTGTACATTCAGCAGGACCAAACAAATTGTATAGACGAGTATTTTTTAGATTCATATGATCTGCCATTATGGCAAGTGTCTTTGGAATGATTGCCTCGCCTAAAACCAAGACTTATGAGTATGAGTTAAAGTATAACTAGAAAAAAAGATGCAAACCCAGAAAGCCGAACGATCGGATACTCGACAACTTCCAAAAGCTGTCTCTTTCCACTAGATAATCACATAGAATAGTCATAAGAGATGGAACAATATTGAAGAAAGTCACTTGGTGTTGTTCAACTGTCGTCAAAAGATAATCGGCATCCATATTGCCATTGGGACGCAGGAGAACAAGTGTAGCACCCAAAATCAAAGTGCCCAAACATTCTTTGACATGAACGTCGAACGAACATTCAGCCATTTGAATGACAATATCTCGCCGATTGAAAATGTCCAAATGTTCGAATGACAAAATGCATGACACAAAATTGCGATGTGTGATTGAAACCTATAAGGAAAACCGCATAAGCATGAATTCATCAGTATCATGATAAACCTACGGCTTTCGGCTGCCCAGTGGAGCCACTCGTGAAAACAAGACTAGAATTATACGAATCAGCTCTATTAAAACAGACGCTCTATTTCAGAAAAAAAAACTCACTAAGCCAGATTATCGAGTTTCACTCCAACAGGAGGCGCTAGCTCGTCCGTTTGTATATCATAGGTCACATGTAATGTTGTTATGATGCTTTCAAATTTATCACGTGTCGTTGGTTGAACAAGAATAAGACGAGACCCAGTCTGCTGAATAAGAATGGCAAGATGCGAGGGTGGATCATTCGGTGACAAAGCCACATAAGTAGCACCACACGCAAGAATACCTAGTTGACCAACAATCATCTCTATCGATCGTTCAACACATTGACAAACAATATCACCTAGTTGAACGTTGAATTCAGTCGATAGACGAAACGCAAGTTGATTCACACTGTGAAGAAGTTCACCATATGTTACGGATTGTTCATCCAGTACAATAGCTACTTTT
The DNA here is from genome assembly GCA_905250075.1 of Rotaria sp. Silwood1. Lineage (NCBI taxonomy): Eukaryota > Metazoa > Rotifera > Eurotatoria > Philodinida > Philodinidae > Rotaria > Rotaria sp. Silwood1. Next base: position 371,878 of record CAJNOP010000102.1, on the reverse strand, counting down.
TGAGGTTGCATGTCTACATGTCGAGCAAAATCTTCTGGTAGACAATTGAGTGAACGACTATAGTCCAAATAAGTGCTGTTGAGTTCATGTCGAAGCTGTACTTCATTAGATAAGAGCAATGAAAGACTAAAAATTGGTTGTTGTCGTTCAGTATTCTGTTCAAACAATTGTCGTAGAAGAATGTGAAAACGCTCTGTCATTGTTTTTATCGTGCATTTGTCAAATAGATCTTGCGAATAATTGAATAATACTTTTATACTTTTATTGTCTGGATCGTGTCGAACGGTGATAATAAGATCAAAAATGGCTATTTGAGTGTTGCTTCCATCCAACGAGTCAACACGAGTCAAATGAATGTCGTCAACCAATGAAATACTCTCACTTGCGCCATATTCTTCTTTTGTTTCATACAAGAATTCAGTATTGACGGAAATCGGCATTGATGATACGATTTTCTGATAGGGAAATTGAGAATGAACAAGCGCATTGATAAGAAGATTTTGAACAGTAACAAGAAGTTCGTCGAATGAACATTGAGGATCAAGCTGTAAACGACAAGGAATCATGTTGACAAGCATACCAACCATAGAATGAAGCTCGCGAAGAGGTCTATTGGCAACAACACTTAACACACACAAATCTGACTCGTTTTGAGCCAGTTTAAATAAGTAAGCAAAATAGGTAGTAAGAAACACTTGGTACAATGAAGCCTTGGATTGATGGGCAAAGCTGGTTATTAGCTGTACTAATTCTGTATCGAGTTCAAAAGAAACAGTTGCTCCACGACCAGAACGAGGAGAAGTAAGCCGCTGTGGATGATCATAAGGAAAGGGAAAATGTTTTTCACCATTGTAACCACGCAACGTTTGCTCCCAAAATAGTTTGGCTTCAGTCATATGCATTGAATGTTCGTGTGATGCGTAATTGAGATAGGTCAATGTATTCGAATCAAAAGGCGTCAACTCTTGATAGCAATAGGCATGGACAAAGTCGGTAAAGAACGGCTTGATTGAAGAACCATCAAAAGCTGAATGATGAAAATTGATAATAACAACGTCATTTGGCACGAGCCTATCTTCTTTAACACCACAGCTATATCGGACGATGTGCAAGCGAACAACGCGTCCTTGTTCTATATTGAAAAGAGATCGATTGATTTCTTCATCGACAACAATAGTGTTGAATTCTTCATTGCTTGATATTGAACTTTCTTTGAATTCGAAATTTCTCTCATCAACAGGAAGTACATGCTGCCGAAGACGACCGTCATAGAATCGTAGCGCTGTTCTCAAGGTACTATGCTTGTTGATCACAAGATCAAGAGCTTGGCAGAGACGTTGAACTGAAAGTTGGCCAGATTCCAGCTTGTAAATGAAAGGAAGATTATAAATAGCGATTGCCTCTTTCTGTTGATCGAATCGAACTTGTTCATCAAGCCAAATACGTTCTTGAGCATAGGAAGCAGGACCTTCAACTACAGAAAACTATTATTCGTAATATGTACAAGTTACATTCGTCTTCTTACCTTCTTTTTGATGAAGCGATTGTTGGTCTGGTACTTGCTGCTGTTGTTCAGCAAAATAACCGTTTTTGTGCGATTCAAGAAGATGTGCGTGTTGAGCAATGGTTCTTTTATCCAAAAAATCGATTATGTTTAATGTGGACTGCTTCAAGTCGAAGGCAAACACATATTGACTAAACAGTCGCATGAGTTGAAGAGAATTTCCACCCAGAGAATATAAATCGATATTGATCGGCAGTTGGCTACGATGAAATAACTCGCACCACAACTGATGAACCTTTTTCTCGATATCTGTGGTCGGTTGTTTCGTGTCGGCCGTGACTTTGCACAGTAATGAGAAATCAGGTGGAGGAAACTACGCAAAAAAATAAGGTTTCCGTCGATCATTCACTTAGATTATAGATGTGAAAAACTAGCATAAAAACATGACTCAGCAGACTTTTAGCATAACAATTGTCAACGAATTTTAATTTTTTCAAAGTTCAGACTGTGAGCATTCCATGATATACCTATAGTGATCTTCTCCGCACCTCTACAGACAGTTCGGTATGCTGCTCCTTTGATCTTGTTGCGGGTCATGATCAACACATAGCGAGGGTCTTCATGCACAATGAAGCCGGCTCCATCATATTTCAGGTTTTAATTCCATAGAGACTACGTTGAAAGCTTTTTTTACATGGGTTGTAGCAAACATGCTCATGTTTATCACGGTCTATGTGGAAAATAATTGATTGCTTAGATCATTGCTATTATTCTTCAACGCTCATGACCAATCATATTGCAATTATACACCGAAGTTCTGTTACAGCTTCACATGAGTACATGAACTGAGATAAACTGGGATTGTTTATCAAGACACTACTGCAGTCAAAGACTAATGTTATGCTGCTTCTTGACGTACTACTTAGGGATAGCACGCTAACATTAAGTTAATAATTAACTTAACTTTTGGAAAAACGGGCATTCATTAACCTTCCTCTGTTGTCTTGGAAAGACATCATGTTACCTCGTGTTCGATCTCAATCGACTGTCTCAACTTCTCTTAGATCTTTTACCCTTGATTAGACAGTTTTCATTGCTTTTAAATGATGTTCCAATCGCCATATGCTGCTCTCGAGAACTTTGACATAGATTCTGAGATCTTCATTGATATTCGAGATTGAACATCATGGGGGTTCGAATCACTTCTAGCTGTCACTTGATTCTATGTTTGCTGTCTCACAGGAGTCGAATAGAGGGCAAAGCCATGCACAGGCTTTGTTGTTGACAATACCAGCGATATCGAACATTCATTCAGAGTAAATTGACGTTCAATCGGCGATTCACTTGAATGAGCCGAGGCAATTTGACTGTATGTGTTACCTAGAATTGCTGAAAGTCAATCTCTTTGACATTTTCACGAATGAAATGAAGATAGGTGGCTAATTTCTCTTTGATAGTGATAGTATTCGCATTGGTAGTCGTGACCTGTGATGCAATACCAACCATTATAGAAGGTTTTACTTCAATACTCGAATATTGACATGGCTGTATTCGAGCAATGAGATGAGAAAAACGTCGACAGTCACGAACATACTATTAAGTCAATAATGAAAGAAAAAGAAAAACCAACCCAATCAAATTTGATCATTTTCGTTTTAATATGTTGCTTCATCTCTTCGTAGTCGTGGTTATTGGTCAACATATGTTGAATCAACGAATGGCAATTCATCTAATTACATTTTTCCTCACTATGTAGTCTTTCTAGTTGAAAGTATATGTTGATTTTGTCTTCATTTATACGTTCTTTACATAGTGAATCGACTGTACGTAGCTCAATGAGACAAAAATAGTGCACATGCCTATCACTGATCAACCATTGCATAGTCGTTATCAGTATTACTCAACATCTAGCACTAGTGAGTCGCTCTATTACATCAACAAGCGCTAAGTTGCTTCGAAGAGTAGTTTCATATACATCTAATCTAATATAGTCGACACTAACACACTATGCATCTATGTCGGCACGAAGGAAAGCAAAATGTTCGTCGAACGACGGCAAGATCATGATCTTGTGCACTATTCCTCACAGTTCGACTGATGCCAGATATCACAATCATTTTCAGATGTATGAGAAGCTGTTGAGTGTATATAAGTAAGCAATCACTGTCTTTTCGATTGGATTATGGATTCGACCACCATAGAACAGCAAACATAGAATCAAATGACAGATAGAATTGACTCGAACCTCCATGATGTTCAATCTCGAATGTCAATGAATATTTCAGAATCTATTTCAAAGTTCTCGTCACAAAGGATTGAAGAGAAGTTGAAACAATCGATTTGGATCGAACACAAGATAAAGTGATGTCTTTTCGAGACAATAGGGCAAGGTTAATGAACGTTCGTTATGCCAAAAGTTAAATTAATTGTTAACTTAACTTTCTTTCGGTTAAATTAATCCATTAGCTTAACAGAAAAAAGTTAAGTTAAGAATAATTAACTCTGCGATTAACTTAGCCCTGCCACCCAAATACTATTACCTAGTATATATGTCGCACAAATATCAAACCTAACTGACAATGTATAGACTGAATATCCCAGAAAATATGCGTTGCTTTACTTTTGACGCATCCTGTATTTATTCATGTCTGATAAGCAGAATCAAAAACTATATTCATTCTAAAATAATAGAGAACAATGAAAACGTTCAGGATGATTTATTTTCAGAGGTCGCCGGGAAGTTTTTTTTTAAGGATTTATTTGGGATCAATTAGTTATGTCAGTAATATAGTGCACTTGCACTGTAGCAATAAATATTGTATCAAGACATTACTCAGGATGTTCCATACCTTACGACAAAAAAAAACTCGGAACGAAGTGGCTTCATATCACAGGAACTCAACTATTTCTCATCGACGTGTACAAAAAATGCATGTCTTACTTGACTTCGATCAATTTTTCCAGTAGGCAATACTGGTAGTTTTGGCAAGACTATAAAAAGTGACGGAACACTGTACGAGGCTAAATGTTGCTCGCAATATCGCCGAATGTCATCAATAGGGATCTTGTCACCATTGCTGCCGACAGCCAAATAGGCAATCAAATGATCTTGTTCTTCATGAACTGCTTTTGACACCACACAATTACTAATGAGCGATGGAGAATAGGCCATAATAAAATGTTCCACTTCGGCTGCTTCGATTCTCTGATCCTGAATTTTGAACTGAAAATCTTGACGACCAACAACAACCAAGTTACCATCTTTCGTGTATTTAGCTATGTCTCCAGTACGATAGAGCACTTGTTCACCACCTGTTATATAAGGTAGTTTGATGAGTACTTTTTCGGTTTTTTCAACATCATTCAAATATCGTTTAAAGACACCACCACCTACAAATTCAATGGATTGATGCCTTTTTTCTTGAAAACGTTACATATTTACAAATTTACTCACCACTGTATAGAATTTCCCCCAATTGACCAATCTCTGTGATCAATTGCAAATTTTCATTAACAAGATACGCAGCCATATTGAAACTGGGTCGTCCACAAGGAACAATAATTTCATGACTAATATTATTTTCAGTTTTATCAGAATTGTCTCGTGGCACTCGATAAGATATCCCGATACAACATTCACTTGCTCCATGAATATTGTGATGAACTGTGCCAGCTGGTAGTAGAGCGTGCAACTGTTTGGTCAAGAGCCAAGGTAATGGCTCACCTAAAGTATTTAGCAGTGTGTCTAAGTAGTCATTAAGCAAAAGAAGAATAATATTAACCTCCACTATTAACTCGTTGTAATGTAGCGAAACATTGATCCGCTGTTTTTGCTAACCCAAAATAAGCGACGAGAGCACGTGTAAATGTTGGACTAAATACCACAAATGTTACCTGTTTTTTTTCGATTGTTTTTGTTACATAGGCAAGATTAAGATTGCCTTCAGGCTTTAGTAGAATGAGCGTTGCGCCTGAAATCATTGCACTTAATATTTCTACTACGTGTGCAACCCATGAACATGAGGCTAGCTGTAACGTATTGTCAGACGACCGAAGTATATCAGCGGTCAGAAGAAACTGTATGTGCGAGAAAGCACTGAAATGTGTATGTTCAACTACTTTTGGTTTGCCAGTTGAACCGGACGTGCATGTAACATAGGAGGAACACGAACCCGTTACTTGAATAAGAGACAAGCGAGCAAGATCGTTGTCATTCATAGAAGAGTGAGCTGAAAGTTGATCGTCGATTTGAAGAAACGACAACTTGGCAGATGTTTCAAGTGTAGAAAATTTGTCTCGAGTTAATTTGTGACCAAGAACAAAGTTTGTTCTGAGGAACCCTAATTCCTTGATTTTCGCAGCGAGTCGAGCTGGGGGATCGGCTGGATTCAAAGCACAATAGACACAACCGGCTGTGAAAATTGAAAATAATCCAATGATCATTTCAAGACTTCGCTCGACCAGCTGACAAATCACTTGACCTGTAGTGGCTCCTTGTGACAGAATGTCGAGAGCAAGTTGTTGCACGTACATTGCGACCTCACCATATGTGAGTGACTGATCATCGAGAACCAGTGCCACCTTTTGTGGCCATTTTGCCGCCACATCAAATAGATAATCGTGCAAACGAATCTGATGATTCATGTTGTTTGTCATTATATCTACAAAAACAACAGTAGATTTTACATTAGCTGTGACAATTAACTCATTTCGTTCAGTATCATGCAGAACGTAGTAACGCAGAGTATACAATATGCACACTGTTTTTCGACCGTTCGTTACAAGATACTCTCGTGCTCATCGCCTATCTATTGTGGCAGCATTGAACTACATTCTGGATATAAGCATAGGCAGTCTGATTTCAAAAAAAATTGGACTTATAATCTGAAGGAACCTAATAAGGCAAATATCAACACTAGACGATTCTTCTTCGGTAAAGTTTGTCGCACGAAGCTCTTTTCTATTGAAGAACTCGAAAATTTTTTTTCAAATGTTAAAATAGTTACAAACCGGTGCGGAATTTATTAATCATAAATACGTATCTGCTAGAAACAAATAGCATGCTCTAGCGAACAAGGACGAACATTTAATGTTGAAGAGAGAAAATAATGAGAGAGCACGTAAACAGCATGCTGATCTTATTCTCTTTTCGTTGTTTTCTTCAATGCAAACATAATGAGCAATATAACTGAATCAACGAAGCTCGAGAAACGATTCGATTACTCTTCATATATGCAATCCTCTACAAGTAGAAACATCGACTGTAACATCGATTTGACGATGCTTGATTCGACCACTCATAGGAACTTTCTCGGCCGTTAGTCTCTTGATTCCGTTTTGACCAAAAGTTATTATATACTAGTGAGAACCCGTGCATACTGCACGGTAGCGTATTTTTCTTCAGCGTACAACCTCAAAACTTTAACCTTTCACTTGGTAGCTGATATAGAGACACTCGACATTATGCACATAGAAGCCCTACGGCGTAATATTGTTATATCGCTAATACTCCCTGTAATCTTACGGCCCTATCCCTTTATTGCCTTACTCCCTTATTGCCTTACCCCCTTGTATCCTTACCTCTTATATCCTTGTTCGACCTTTAACCTTTAACCATTGACCTTTGATCTGGCACAAACAGACAGACACTGAACATTATATATATAGATTCGCCCAGTTTTATTTTGTCAAGAATAGATTGAAAATAGTGGTGCCAGCTTTGTCGTTCCTTTGGGTTCTGTTCACTGAGGAACACGAACACATTTAACCAAGCGCTTTAATGCGTTTTCTCGCACCTAAGATGTATGGACATCATTTTTCTTTGTTTTTACGCTGGTCATTATGTGTTCGCGCGTTCTTGGGAACGGAAACAAACGAAATATTTTGGAACTTATATGTGGCATTAATCGATGAAGAAGTCCATTGCTGAATTATATAGGTTTCGAAAATTTCATGACAACTTTGCGAATTTCATATATAAATGGACACAATAGATCATGTAGCCACTATTGGGCAGATGCAAGGCAATCAACGACAAAGTCGAAAGATGCATTATAAACCGCAACTCCTAAAAAGTCAAAATAGTATATATGATAAATAAAAATTTTTTTACAGGTTATAAATTGGCTGAAAGCAAAATAGTCTATAATTTGGCAACAGGTGCAAAAAATACACCTACTCTTTTGTATTAATTTTTATCGGTTTACCCTTTTTTTCTCAGATATTCCAATAGCACTGAATAGAAGTTGCTTCTGCCGGCTCAATAATGTGGTCAAAAAAAAACAAGCCTTACAATGTCGTTCGATTCCCTTTCTCCACTGTCTAGTTGCCGAACCAATTAAATCGCACAACTCAAAGAACTGGGCATTTAACGGATCTGACTACACCATTAGGATATTAAAGAGATTATTACTTTATGTCTAAAGTTATTTCATCAGTGACTCTTCTAGAACCGCTATGGAGGATAAAGAGTTGAAATTCAGTTGCCTTTTAAAGTTAATTCCGAGACAGATATTGGAAGCATTTCGAATGCTTGACTTCGACAAGTTAGAGACAATTGATATTCACGAGCTGACTGTATTTATATCCACCTTCATACCCGATTCCAATTCGTTTTATGATGCTAAATTATTTTTAAGAGGTGGATATCAATAGTCACTATAAATTCAATTTGTATGAATTTACTGTGTCCATAAAGAAAGTAGTTATTCGAGGCCTTACAATCAAACACTCTTAAAAGATAAACCCTTCTGAAATCAGGAATTTTCCTTGAAAATTGTAGTGTCTATTAATCAAAACTACATCTAAATCAATTTCACTCGAATCTCATATATTCTAATTGCATAAGAACGTATGAGTGAAATAAGACGTTTCATAATAAAATATATTTCTAGTTCAAAACGACTACCATATATTTGCATTGCTATGCATATCTATAAGACTTTGTTGTTGGGATCAATTGATGAATTTTACATCAAGCAAATAGTGCGGGTGTGGGTAAGGTTGTGAATATTTCGTTTAGCCACACCCGCACCCTCAAGTTCAACATTCTTTTTATTATTTTTATCGTTAATGCTATTATCCATATCAAAATAGAATCCAGTTTGCGGGTTTAGAAATGACTCGATAATGCAAAGACCCATCTAGAAATGGATTGTAAGGCCACATAACTATGAATTATAGTGTGTCCCAAACTTGATTGAACGTAAATGAAAACTATTTTTCCATAGCTTTTTACGGTCTCGAGCCATTTCTAAAACAACTAACTACATGTCAATTTGTAATGTGTATTAGTAGCCTTCCAGTATTGTTCCTTCCAGAGATAGAAGCAGTAGAATAGTCGTTACCGGTGTATGTTATTCACTTTTTGCTTTTATTATCTCACAAGTGACGCTCGTCAACAGGACATGCTTGGCTCTTGACTGAATTCCGTATAGTAATCATCTTTCATTGCTTGCTGCACTTAGCTTTGAGAATTCTCGCTCAACACCTGCATATACAACAATCTGTCTATCAAAGTGTCTATGGCGATCAATTTGTAAAAAGATCAGACCTTGCTACGTTTTCTTGAGACTTTTTAAAGTGAAATTTAGCACATGGTTCGCAGTTGGTCATGACGACTGAATTAAGCCCATACTTCAATCTCCTCATAGCGTAGGGTGTGGGTGTGGATATTGTTCTGTTCTTCAACAATATACCCACACCCTGCTATACTATTGTAGCTCTGACACAGACCTTAACCATAGAGAAAAAATTCAGTATTTATGTTCTAAGAAAGGAAAGAAAATTCAGACGGTTATCAACTCTTGTTTTTTAGTGTTTGTCTTCATAATGAGCGTGCCAGTAAGTTGATACTGTTCATGTATGTAAGTTATCCTAAGTCCAATTTTCTCAATGGTTACTTTTTGCGGTTAACCAACGAAAAAGGTACTTTTGTTATGTATACGGGCACTACTTGATTACAAATAGGGTAATTCTTTCTTTCTATCAAATGAAAGTATGAGATGTTATACCTCTGTACAAAAATTGTTCCCAAGATTTAAATAGGTAAATTAATTTTCTAGTTTTCCTTTGTTCCCAGGTATTACTTCAATTGATCAGATCCATTTAATAGGAAATTCTCAGTGTATTCCAGTAGCCTGAAGCCTTATTTCAGTCAACGTCCCAAATCATCGGCTAGTCCTCTGTCAGAGACCCTTCCGGCGTCACTCGCAGCTAACCACTCACGTACTCAACTCTACTTCGCAAAATACCATCCACTTTTATTTACAATATCAGCAATTCAGGTTTGGCTTACTGCGAAAAATTTTCATTTATACTAACGAGGAAGGTACCAGAAGTGATTAATCGCTTTTGAGTCGAGACTATGTGCTTCATGCAGTGCCTATTGAGCTATGAATATTCTGAAAAGAATTCGGGCCCATAGCTTATTCCTAAGAAGATATTGCATTTTTCCGATCTTTTTTAACAGAATGCCGTGGTCTCGCTCAGAAACGTCAGGAAAACTGATTTTCGAATTTCTACTTGCAACTTTGCACAGATAGAAGCCTTAATAAGGATAGTTTATGGTGAAAGCTTCAGATATTTTGATTGTTTCTATCCTGAAATACGAACATCGAATCTGCCTGTGTGTATACGAGCGATATAAAAGACACGCTTTTACCATAGCCGTATTTCAGGATAGGAACAACCAAAATATATGAAACTTTCATCATAAACTATTCTCATTAAGGCCTATATCTGTACAAAGTTTCAAGTAGAAATTTGAAAATCAGTTTTCCTGATGTTCGTGAGGGAGACCACGACATTCTGTTAAAAGATACCGTAAAAATGCAGTATCTTGTCAGCAATAAGCTATGGGCCCGAACTCTGTTCAAAATATTCATAGCTCAACAGGCGCTACACGATGCATATAGTTTCGACTCAAAAGCGGTTAATCACTTCGGATACCTCTCTTGTAAGTAGAGGAATTCCCAAACACAATTTTTTGTTATGAAGTATTCCTTATGTATTGAATTTCACTGTTTTTATCGAAAATCAGCTACATATTTTAATTCTTCGTTAACGAAATCTCAATGAGTATTCTCAAGAAACGAGCTAAATCCTATACAAATCTTTTTCAAAGCACGTCTGTAGTGAATCCTTTAGATCAGCATCTAATCGTTTGATGATGCCGATTTCGGGTGCTACACACGGTTAACCACTAACTTGCTTAAGTCAACTTGTTCAAAAGATCACACACTTTTATTTACAATCTAACTGCTATATTTTGCCTTATGTCAAACAACTGTTGAATTTATAGCAGAAGACTTCTCGAAGGAAAATTGAAAACACTAAGGCTATTCTGCAACTATCTATGGATAGAGGGTCCTGTCCCTAAACCTAAAAATTATGATGGTGGAGAAGCAACTGATTACCTATATCACGCAAACTGATTTCACTTCGTATGACTATCCCTTCTGTTAGAGGAAAAAATTATTTTTTGGTAAAATAAACCTTTGCCTGCTGACGCAAAACCAACTGAAAGTTTCGAAAAACCGATGACAGATTTAGATTTCGCGACCTCGATACCTTTTGGCAAACTTTATAATTAGTGTCTATCTCCTTAACATTTGTGCACGTGACTTAACGCATGCTTGCAAACATACAAGCATGCATACAAACCCATTTTATTTCATATGGCACTGACTTCAGCAGAAGAAACGTCTCAAAGAAAAACACCTAGAAACCCAACTTTAGGTGCGAGTATTTGACCTCAATAATTTACCTCAAAGTCACATCGAAAGGTCAATAAAACCGAAAATAAAACTTCTTTTCTGTTTGATCCAGTTTGTAGCCAATAAAAGGTCAAAACAAAAATCCAATCTTAGATTCGACTTCGTCAGCCTCAATAACCTGTAGCAAAGTTTAATCGAAAGGCCGAAAAATCCCAAAATAAAAGAGCTTGTTTCTGATTGGTCCAGCTTCTGACTAATGAAACCTCGAGTAGAAAATCAACCTCAGTTTCGGATTTTTTTGTGACTCCGATTATCTTCGGTCAAACGTTATACAAAGTCACGTCACTACAAACAAGATTACAAACTCATTTTATTTCAAATGATCCTCCATTTAGTCGTGGGAATAGATGGCGCATAATGAATCTTTTTTTTAGAGTTGACCATTTCAAGAATCACTATCAAGAGATTGAATAGCATGCGACTCCTTAGTCAAGTTTCAGTAAGAATTGCAGATCGATCGGTACTAGTCGTGACAAAGTCACCGCGGTCACATCTTTGATTCTCTCTAATGGAGAACCAATGCGATTCACAGAGTGAAATAATAAATATTCCAACCTATATTTTCATTTTAATACTGTGACAAATTATCCTGTTATCACTGAATTATTGTCTCCTAAGTATACCTAAAAATAAAAATCTGTTCGTTTATTATGGCTAACCCTTTTGGCGCACACTAGTAAAAACAATAATGCGAATATTTCTTACACCACTATATGATGATGACTATCAACTGATTTTCGAGATGCGAACTCGATACATTTGACTGTGAGTCAAGTTTCTCCAAATATATGTAACATAATATACAAGTTCTTAGTGTTTTCTTACTTTGAAACCAATGAAATATTATTAATTGATCGTGTTCGCTTTTTTTCTATTTCTAGATGCAGAGTATTGGGTTATAAAATACATGGTGAGAATAAGTTTTGTTTTTTTTTTCAGCCAAATTTGAAGCTTTATAGCTCGTGACTGAATATAAAGCCTCAAAGTTACCTAGAAAACAAAAAATCCTCAGAACTTATATTACAACCCAATAAATAATTGGTTGACATGTGCAAGGATTCTCAAAAAAGTATTCATAAAAGCCATATATCGAGTTTTTTTTATAGTCATCTAGTAGATAAGAACGCAAAAACTTAACTTTTCTTATCACAATAACGAATAATTGCAGCTCATGTTAATTCACTAATAAAATAAAAAGTTATTATCGAGCAAGGTCTTCATAAACTCGTAAAAAAGAGTCTACGTTACGTTCTAGATTTAAATGCAATTGTGAAGTGTGGTTGTAGTGGTCACAGATATGTGTAATTGTGGTAGATAATGTACTGCGGAATGCACATGATTACAGTAGGAATGAAGGTCGATGTTTGCGGGCATCTGGGCCTTCTATTGACACTTACTGACCTACACCTGCCTTTGAATGGTTTTCTTTGGTTTTGCTTCATCATCTAAAAGGTATTCAATGGCCTGTTCCATTACATGAAAAGTCAAGAAAGACTATTTCCTTCGCGACATTTTGTTTTTTTTTCGATGACGATTAAACTGCCTGAGATGAAAGTTTCTTGCGAAAAATAGACTGATGATGAAATGCCCTAGCGTCCAAAAAAAGAATTGGTTGGTCCTATGTTTCGAGTTATAAACAAGCCATGAGAACGATACGGTGTTTCAAAAGCCATTTCTCAAAAGTATTGCAGTATGTTTTTTCACCTTTCCATTCAATCTTTTAACTAATTTTTATTTTTAATAATAAATCCATACGTCGAGATTTTAATTATGGTGCAAAGCACTGTATAGAGATCGGTCGAGAGTTTTTTTTTACAGTTACACTACACATCACACAGTACATTTTACTGAGTACATTCCAACTTCGAAACTAAAACATGGACTATTTTGAATCTCAAAATGACAGCTGCGTTTATTAACAAATAAAGAGGATGCATATGTGAATGGCGTTCAAGAAATTTACGCACCTAAAAACTAACCATCGTATGATGTACTGTATACATAGAAAAAGGGCTAAGCTTTTGTAGTTCAGTTGAATGTGATAGCTTTGAATGATGAATTTGAAGTTTGCTTGTATAAATAAGGCTGTGGGTGTGCTCTTCAAGGAAGCTGACTTTCACACTCATATGAAAACAGGATTTACTATATACCATTCGACGTGCCTCAAAAAGCTCTACAACATGGTATATTTGGTATTTCATCTCTCAATAGGTCCCCTTATCTGAACAGATTCTTTAAACTCCATGGCCAGAACTTGTGGTATGCCCTAAGTACATACCTTAAAAATACAAAATGGATGAAAATTCGAGGAACTTAACTATCGAATAGTAAAAAGAATCAGTTGACCTAGACTTACATAATATTTTAATGTTAAATACACGTAGGAGAAATTACCTGATTCCAGCGGCGATTTGCCCAGGATGCTCTTCGTGTGTCCTTAATCGTGTTCCAAGAAGATTTCGACATTCCTTATCGAATGGTGAAATCAGATTCACGGTATCTTATACCATACTGGCACTAACTAAATAATTACTGGTGCCCCACCATATGTACCCGGAAGACGTCGGAGTAATTCGATTACCAGCTTTGCCCACGATATATCTTGACCTTTTTGCCTTTATTATGAGATACTACATGCGAAATTCTGCTTGGGACACGAATAAGAAGAGCTAGAATACATCCTGTGCGAATAAGTGTTCAAATTACTCTTCGAATTCCTTATAGATCTATGGAAAAATTACTAATTTTCAATTGATAAAATCAATCGTTTCAGATATTGTAAGTGCGATTTTGCCATTAGATAGAGCATGTGAAAACTTACGTAGAATATGGACGAAAACATCTGAAACGCTTCCTGGTCCGATTGCTGCTGAAATATATTCGCCATCCTTCTGGGACCTATAGTAAAAAACCAGTACTTTTCACTTTGCGAGACAATGCTTCAAGGTAACATGATTCTAAGCGCAGAATTAGATAGGACATGTCAAACTACACTTGAAACATAAATGAGACACGTGAAATAGTGCTCAGCGCATCACCACAGGAATGACTGCAAGAGTCTCCCTGTGACATATAAAGAAAAAATAATATATTTCAATATTTCGACTAATGGCTTATGATATCGTATGTCCGATTTCAGCATTCGACAGAGCGTGTCGCAGTCTACTTGGGACATGAATAAGGGCACCTGGAACGCACCCTGAGCGAATCGCTGCTGGAATTACTTCCGACTCCCTCTGGAACCCATGGTGGAAAACCAGTATATTTGTAGTTTGTGCCAAAATGCTTCAAGATATCGTGAATTTGATTTCACCATTCGAGAGACGTTTGCAAAATCTAGTTGAAACACAAATATAAGTACCTAGAACGCTTTCTGGGCGAATCGCCTCTGGAATTACTTCGATGTCGATAGTAAAAAAGCAGCATTTTTTAGTTTGTTCTAGATATGATTTGAGATATCGTAAATCTGTTTGCACCATTGGATAAAGCATGTCGAAATCCAGGGAGAACAGAAATATGAGGACCTGGAACGCTTCCTCGACGAATCGCCACTGGAAATACTTCCAGATTGCTTTTCAACCCATGGTGAACAATCAGTATTTTTTATTTTGCCCCAGTATGGTACAAAATGTCGTGAATCTGATTTCATTGGCTGAGAGAGAATGTCGAAATCTAGTTGGATCACGGATAAGTGCAGTCGGAAGACATCTTGGACGAGTCGCCACTGGGTGTAAGTGTGTCGTGGTGTAGGCGGGGCGTGGTTTAGTGTGTAGTGGTGTGCGGATGTAGGCAGGTGAAACGAGAACTTATACTCACGATCAACTCCCCTACACCCAGCCTACGCACACATTCATGCCGCTCACACCTTGTTCCGTATTCTGCTATTCATAAATCGATTCTTTAGAAAAATTCTATGCCTTGATTATTTTCTCGTTGATATAGTCCAAAAACGACTGAGTATGCAAGAAAATGGAATTAAAGAAGATCATACTGCAACATAATATGAGCAAAAATATAGAAAAAAAGCAAATGTCCTCAATGAACATAATTATATAAAGCGTGAAGATCAAGATTAATAGTATCACAAGTAAGTTAGCAAGAAAATGTAAAAAAGATCTTCATAGTTGTAGAATTTTTTCAAATACTCAGCATTAAACATGTGCAAGTGTGCCTTCAGTTGCTCGTCGCTAATGAGTCCATCATTGTACTTTGAGATGGTCTGATAGGTCTTCTGAACCAGCTCGTTAAACATTTTGTAATGTTTACCAACCACAGGATTTGTATCGTCCTATCAACATAAAATAATCCCGGAACCAGTCATAATTAGACAGTTACCTTTCAACAACAGCTCATTGGAAGTTTAAAGTGCAATGAACAAAAAGCAGTCTTAAATGCGACGTAGGCTTGCAAAAGTAACAGAAAAGAAACAAAAAGCTCCTGATAGTGTTTAAAAATTCTTCCGTACTTTGCTTTTTAACAAGATTCAGAACTTACATCCGAAAATTTTATAAATGAATAGGTTAAGTTTCGACCTGACGAAGCATAAATTTCTCACTTGAAGAATATCCGGAAAATCGTTATTTACTTGAAGGCACTTAGAGGTATATCTCAAGAAGAAGATGTAGATGCACTTGTCGGCTAGCCGGATATTCGCCAGTAAGACTTGTATTGTTGACGAAAGTTTTATTGGCGAAGTTCGAATGTTTCCATTTGCCAGTTTTTCCTCCGAGCACATCTGGGAGTACGAATATGATCCGAAAAAATTGTTGCTTTTGAACTTATGACAGTTGCGCTTTTGACATTATTTAACAGGTCGTCTGTGTGATAATTGGCGTGTATCATTGATACCATGGGCTTTCAATCCTCGTGTATTCTTTCTTGCTAGCTCTCTTCCTTTCATCGAGTAGAAGACAGATTATGACAAAAAGATATATGCATGGCGAGAGAACCGTAATCTCAATTCTAAACTAACTGCAGTTTTCGTGTCAAGAACATACACGACCCTAATGCATAATAGCTTCTTCGAACCTTACAGATTGTTTAAATAATCCTATGGTGAGGTAGCCCAACCACAATAACCAACATTCTGTCAACACCTATTTATTTCCTTAAAGTTCCTGTCAGAAAAGGCACTATCAAACTATGACTATATGATACTTTTTCGAATCTATCATAAACCCTGTCTCCCACTTGGAAAAAGCCGATTTTTCTCAGAAAAACTGTGATTGAGTTAAAACCATGACATGATAGTCAGATATTCGCTCTATCATCTTCAACAGAATTTGTTAGTTGACAATCTCTTTTTTCGTCAAAATGTTTTCTAATCTTTTCCATCTATCCTCAATAAAAGCTATTTTTGACAAAAGCAGTTTTCGAGATGTTCGCATGGAAAATAAGCATTTTAATGGAATCGAGAGAGATTATAAATAAGCTTCAGCAAACTTTTGAAAAAGTACAGCATGTCCAATATTAATGAGTTATCGATTGCATGGCAAATAACGTGAAAACTGTTGTTTTATAAAATTATATAGTAAAAGAGCTGTTCTGAAATTTTTTTCACTTTTTTCTATTTATATTTTTCTGGTTATGCAATCGAGAAGTTTCGAAGATGCTTCATTCTAAATAATTACTTCTTGCCTTGCTTGAAAAGGCATGCTTTTTTTTTTAAAGCCGAACTAAGTTTGATTTTTGAATGAAGCTATATGCCATTCCTGAAGAAAACTTCTATGAAAAGAGATTCTTTTTGAAACATTTTTCGGCTGTTAAACTTGTGAGTCAGTTCTTTGGTATAAAAAGTAAGAGTTTTGAAAAAGAGCTCTGTGAGATCTTGTATCCAAGTGTCTTCTATCGAACAAAAAAAGTAAGTGTTTGCTTATGATGAAGATTTGCCCGTAATTCTAGGCGGTAAGAAGACTTATTTTTCGACGTTAGTTTGATAAATATATCTCGCAAATCTCATGATATTGAACTGAAAATTTTATCAGAGTGTCTTTACTAAAGAATTAATAAGTCTCGAAAATTTCGTTTGATTCGAACGTACTTTATGCAAAAATTGATTGTGGAATGAGGAAGAGTCTTAACATTAGATGGAATCTCGAGAAGACCATTCAATAAACTTATGTGCAGTTGAAAATGCTGTTCATATTCTTAGCAAAACTTACTTTCAAATAGCCTTTCACATTACGTTATGAAGTCAACTGTTTCTGTTGATATCAAGAAAAGAATATGATAGTATTTTGAATGGAAACTTAGCAACATCTGTCAGAAACTGATGATGGAATGTTCTCAAGAGTTACTAGCACACTTTGCAAATCCACCCTCGCTCAGTCACAAATCTGAAGAGTTTCACGACGCTTTACTCGTTTTTCATTTCTGAATTTCCAATTTTCGCTCTCATTGAATCACAATGTTCCTATAAATCAGTAACAAATTTCTAAATTTTATTTGGCAAAAGAAAATAGAAGTCTTCACAAAAGAATAACAAGTACTGTTCTTAGTAGGATGTCGCTAAGAATCTGAATAGCATTTTCACCTGTACATAGGGCTACAAAGGTTATCCTCAAAATTCTGTCTAATCTTGATGCAGATCCTGAAAGATATAAGCTAACAAATTGAATAAATCTTTACACAAATTTCTGTACGAGAATCAATATATCAACATTTGATTGCATCAATATGTTCTCTCTTGCATATTCCTTCGTTTGTGTGCCGTTAGCTGCTAAGACACGATAAAAGGAGAGCAAGAACACCATTCTTTGTCCTTTTTTTTGTGACAATTTCCTGGCTATGTTGTTCTACGCGAACCGATGAAATTCTCCAATATCTATAAAATCTTTTGCTTCCCATAAACCATAGAAAATTTGGATCACATATTCATTCTGAAACCTCGAATTTGGTAGTTTTATTCTCACATTAGATAATGGCATTGAAGTTGATAGATTTCGAGCTGCACCAGGCATTGATTGATTGGCACTCGAGTAGGCAGGAGGAGAATGATTGAATGTGTCAGAAATTGACTGAAAGAGATTTATCAAGTTACTTGTAGTCGAAATCATCGACAATGACAATCATTATCCTTGGAAAAACGAAAATTTACATGCTGCCACGATTTGAGATAACGCACAATGACTTGTCCATCTTGTTGAACATCGCGACTTTGTGACGAAATATATATATCTGATGTTGGCTTTACATAAGCAAGAGGTGCTTGATGTGATTGATCTTGTTGAAGCCAAACCTCCACAGAAATGTTGTATCGATTGCCTTTGTAATCGCATCTTACCGTTCCACAAAGAAAAAGTAACTTTTTCGATGACCCGTCATTGTAATAATACTGTGATACCTCTATAATCACATTGGCGATCGATAATTGAACCGCATGAAGAATATGACGACAAACCAAGTTACGATTGTGAACCTTGAAAAAAAATCATGCCTCAATGATCAGTTCTTCTCTTTTTCTTCTATCTTCTTACTTGAACATGTTGAATCAGTTCATCAATCTCAGATTGTGTTTGTTTGACCATACTTGTTGTCTACCCTAGATGAAGGTAAATTGGACTTTATTGTGTGTTTGCTTTCTCTTGACTTAAGCTTACTTCAATGAAGGGTGGGTGTGAGTGTGTGAATAGCTGTTGGAGTCAATATGGGTGTGTGAATGGGTTAGTGACGTGACTGCTTGGCTCTTCTCTTTACCTAAATTCCTACTAATATTCTACACCCACACCCTCTCCGTTCTATTAATCAAAGAAATCGAGTGTCGAAAAAAAGTACTTCCTTTATTTCAATGATAATAATAAATAAATACTTAAGAAGCAGCGTTTTCAAAAGAATTGTTTCTTGACGAGCAGGATACGGAGATGTTTTATGTTGTAAATATCTATGTGTGTTGGTTGAAGTAGTTAAAACACTTTTCAGGGTTATCGAAACCGATCTTTATGTGGCTCGGATCTCTGGTTAGATTCTTTGATTAAAGAACTAATCCAATGTCGGTAAAACTATGTTAGATTCGTCATTTAAGTGGAGTATATAGTGGTGTGTATTGCAGCCAGTTATATTCAATATAGTGTCGAAGGAAAAATAACTGAAACATGAGTAGAGAAAATATAAACGATAAACTAATAAGCGAGAAATAGTCTCTAGAAAAAGAAGGAAAACACGTGTAATGATAAAAGTATTTAAAAATATGATGAATATCGATTCGATTAAACCAACGGATGTAAATAAAAAGACAGCTTAGCAATAAGTAGGTGATGTCACAATTATGAGATGCCATAAAGATTTGAGGTGGATATGCACACTAAAATAAAATGTGTCGTATATATGTGTCGCACAAGAATGTGTCGCAGACTCCATTACAAAAATATGTCGCATTACAGATGTGTCATAGCCTATATGTCAATCGTTCATTCACCGATTTGTTTCGCGAGTGCAGCTACATATAACCGAGCCTATTGGACGTACTTGACTTATACATTTTCGTATGTCTTTTTTTTCTAGATTATTTCTCGACCATTTGTTATTCGAGAACATGTCGAGAGGTCGCTAGATGATCGAGAATGGACTGCCTCGAAGTAGTCTGATCGAGATCAAATGGTCTCGAGGCAGCTAGATCTTAAGATCTACCGTCTCGAACTCCAAGAATAGGTGCTACTGTTTGAAATTAACTGAAAAAATAGTAACTATTCGAATTTTCAAAAAAAAAGTAATCCTCGTGCCGAAAAATGGATTCAAACCACGTGGTAAAAATGTGTCGCATGTGTCGCACAAGAATGTGTCGTACGTCCGCTGGAAGAAATGTGTCGCAACGAGCTCCTCGTGTCGCATATTAATGTGTCGTACATTGTGTCGCAAACTGCGACACATGCGACACATTTTATCTTAGTGTGTGGGCGTTGGATGTGTATGTGTGTAGATGCGGACATGGGTTTGTGATGTAGAGTTTGAGTGTCAATGTAAGTCAAGAGAAGAACCACCCATTCCAGCTGACACTCCACACCCACAGACATACACATATCCATATACACACTCATATCAAGACCCACCGCTTCTCACCCACCGCCACACTCTAAGTAATCTGAAAGCAACAAACAAAAAAAACAAGTTGATTTCTACAGCTCTAAATAAGCTTGCAAGCACGCCATGGAATCAGCTTATCAAAATGCAGCATTCCTTCCCGAACAATAAGTAATACTAATTTGTATCTTTTTGAGAATCATAAATGGTTATTTAGCATCCATTCAATTTAATAACTGTATCGATCTGCACTATGGTAAGCTTCGGTTCATTCATACGCCCACACCCATTCAATAACCACGACAGACTCTAACTACCAGGCATTCGATGATCCTAGAATAGTATCTAAATACTGTTTGTCTCGAATCACCCATTTGGCAGCATGCTGACGGTGTTCTTACATAAAGTTTTACTTGTGAATAGTATGTATGTATGTTAACCGCAAGCAATGGAGTCAATAACAACTCAGTGTGAAGTCGACCTTGTTTCAAGTGCTTTCCCCAGTAAGAGTTGTAGGATAGATATTAGCTTAATGAATCTTCCACTAAGCAGCACTTCATAATGCAAGGAAGCTGAAAGGCCAGAGTATTCTTCCTTCCTATAGCTTGCCTTTATCTTTTTATTTCTTCGCTGCTCCACGTTCCTTTTATTGTTTAGTTTTTTGAATATTTGTGTTTCTTGCTTCTGCTTTATTTATGATTACATGTTTGTCAGAAACATGAGAAAAAGTTATTATTAGTTAATAGTTTTTCAAAGTCAAAACTGCAAATATGTCATGTAATGGAAGGCAGATGTTTGCAGACGGAATAATTACCCGATCACTTTTTTCCAATTTGAGATTCTGAACTGAAGAGGCCAGCATTGGTTGCTTGATTCATCCAATCCACAAAGGCAGCTTCGATAGCACTCGATTTTCCTTGTCGTGTAGACTGTCCGACGAATGGATAATTGTCACATGAAAATCGTGCATCCCACTTCCATTGAAAGCCAGAAAGGCGACCTTTCAAACCACTACGACAAGTGGTACCAAACATCGGCTGAGCAGCTCCATCACTCCACGAATGAATATTAATTATTGGCATTATTAATCCAGCTCCAATGCCAGCACATGACATTAAACTTCCTGAAAGGCAAGCCGGAATTTGAAGAAGATCAATGGCTAATGTTGTTGATACAACGAAAGCCATTATCAAACAATAGAACAATCGCATTTTCTTGATAATAATGTGTAGCCAACAACAGAACTGAGATTCCGATAAATTGAAATTCAGTCCTTTTAAATGAGACAGATTTCAAATTCAGATATATTTTTCTCAGTAAGAACAAAAAGTTTGATTATAACGTGGGAATCCAAGGCATAGTGCGTTACTTTGCTGAGGCAAATAATAAATTTATCAAGATGAAAACACCTGATCCGTCTCTCACGATTCTGATTATCATCACTCAAAATTAATAAACGAACATTAGTGGACGTATATGAATTACAAAATAATTCAGAAAAAATGAATTATGAAATAATTTGAAATATGTACAAGAAATTCACTAAGTGTTATCAAGTACATCGAAAAGAGGTCTGATACAAAATTCAAAAAAGTTCCAATTTTTTTCAATGAAGTCGAAACCCTTTAAAGTTTTGCACAAAGAATATTTCATGCGACTCTTTCTTTTTTATTACTAAAAAATTTAATGTATTATTTTCCTGTTACATTCAAGACAATACTGTTCCGTTGACATATTTATGCTCAAACGCCTATTTAATCTACGTATATTTCTAGCTGATTATCCGATGCATACTACAAATCTCGTCTATCTATTTCTAATCATGCAGCATTCTAAATGACCATTCACGCCAATATATTTCAAGTTTCGAACACCTATTTGTAATTCATCTTAACTATCCTTAAGCCCTTATTTCTATATTTAACCTCCTATATCTATCTTTAACTCCTTATTTCTATTCTTTAACTCCTTAGATCTAGATAGAAATCCTTATTAATATACGTAACAAATTAATTCATTAGGAAGCTGTCTTTTAATATTCAGAATCAATCGTAGCGTCAAAATAAATGAATGAACGAAACATTGAAGTCAGATCAGTTCATTGTTTGATTGGTGAATATGTGCTTTTGTTAGAGATGGTATAAGAAAAAAAGACTGGATTCGTACGAAACCTCTTGACTGTAATAATGTAGAATGTGTTGTACGAAAATTTTTCCACTAAAATAAAGATCCCTGATGTCTTTTACGAAACTTAATTGACTACGATACATTAGAAAGGTTGTGTCTGGTTGCAAGATAACTGAGAAGATCCTGTAGAACAGGACGAAACCTAATAACTTCGGTAATGTACCATTTTTTTCAGTATACTAACAGGTAGTACGAGGTATTACTAAGTATTATTAAGTGCTACCGGTTGGGTGTGAAAATGAATGAAGAAAAGAGCCACAATTGCACTCCACACACATGCTAGAATCGAACGGTCTGTCGAATTTTTTCGCGACACATCTCGAGAGCATGTTCGATGGTTTTGGTGCATTCAAAGGCTTTCTGGTGCATTTTCATCATTTTTTCATCTTGCCTTACGAATTCGATGTATTCAATGTATGGTTGTGGAAATGAAGCATGATTCTGGATTCGACGAAATTCATTTAAATAAAAATTAATTGATCAAGGCTCAATCAATTATTAGCAAAAAACAACATACTCTTGCTGTTCATGAAATATATCAAAAGATTGAAGCGATTATCTATTACAGCATGAATCTATGATGTTATAACTGTTGCTGATTGTTTGATCAGCTTTTTCGGATCAAATTTGTTCAGAAATAGTCACCATGCCACCAAACTGCTTCTCCAGAATAGTAAGCTGTCTTGATATCTTCAAAACATTTTTCTGGAAGGCAAACATTGCAAAGCATCGTGCTCGGATTTCTTGTAATCTCCAAAGCACCAGCCCAATCTCTCAGTTCGTCCAAACTCATGTGTTGTGGAACACCGCTAAAACGTATTATATTTGTCTCAGGGTGTCGTCTTCGAATCTCGACAGCTGCCGATTTGTAAAGTTTCTTTTCGATATCGATAGTCGCTGCGCGCCATTCTGATACACAGACGTCATTCAAAATGTTCGGTTTTTTGATTACCACATACCCTTGTTCATCACCATCCAACACTAATATGATGGCCTCATCCTTTCGCCAATAAAAGCCAGTCCAATGCTGGAACATCTCTAAAGGTGAACGATCAAACTGATAAGCACGAGGTTTGTTCGAGTAAATTTTTAATAGAAGTTGACCATCTGACAACAGAACATTGAGTGCTGATCGCCATTCTGCATTACCATCATTAGGACTAAAGTCTTTCCATTCGATGCTGATTGAACCTGGGCCAGTTACTTGTTCCCATCCAAGAACAGAATAGTGATTGGGCACTGGAGTTTGTAACAATGACATGTCGAACTCACCACCCTTTTTCATCTTATCTAGAGCCATTCGTAGAAGGTGTCGTGAGTAACCTCGCTTCCGGTACTCGTCTAAAGTTCCTACAACCGAAATACCAGCACAGAGACATTCTCGATTATCATCACGCAATCGAAATGAGAGTCGCCGAATGTGTACTGCGCTGACTAGCTTACCGCCATGCCATGCGCCTAACGTATCATCTGTGTGGTAGCGTGGCGATCCTTCTTTTGCGAAATAACGTTCGCAAAATCCTGGTTGAATATTATTAAACACAGTATACCACAAATCCAATGCTTGTTGGTATTCACATTTCTCGACAGGACGATAGAGAATTGATAATGCACCGTCGTTAGTGTTGTACGCCATGTGGTCGTATCCCAAAAATAATAGAACTGACAAAGAAAGAACAGAACCTAAACAGAACAGATAACAGAGAGAAGATAAAAATGCTCTTAGTTGAAAGAAGTGTGACATATTTCGCTCCAATAGCAAGTTGACTCGTACAGCTTATTTTGTGAAATCTCGTTGCCTCATCCTTATGATGGCAGACTCAAGAGTATTTTCATCGAGACGCCTCAGTTTGAGTTTAAAAGCATGTTTTTCACTAGGGTAGTTACATGTATGTTTGATGAGTAGGCACACACACACAGCTTTACAGGATTTTTCCACAGTCTATACAACTTTGCAAATCCTGAATTCAAACTCTTCTAATCGATCTCGATTAAATGAGTTGGGAATATTGAAGCAAAGCCGAAGTCGGTCTGTGAATGTTTGTGGATCTAGGTGTGAGAAAAAATGGATCTAGTACACGCATTTTTATGTGTCAAAAGCCGTCAGGCTGTTGTTTGATAAGAATATTACTCGTAGCGCTTAGTAAACCTAAGTCGCTCAATATCTGTACCGTATACTTTGCTCATAACGAGTGTTCTAGATATGATAAGCATCTCGGAATTTTATTGACATTTCTATTAATTCTCATTCGTTCGGACTTAGTTTTTTCAAAATTATTCATTTTCTTAACCTCTACAAGAATCTATTAGACAGAACATTTGTCTGACGACCAATCACCCTGAAAAACAGCTATAGTCTGCTAGAGATATTTCATTTGGCATATTTTTTATTAGTATAATGACGCTAAAGAAAACATCTGAGTTTTACATTTCAGCTTCGAAGGAGCTGTGCTAACAGGCTTTTTTTGTTTGAAAGCGCGTATCAAGATTCAGAGCACGGCAGAGCTTTTTTTTCGAAATTCTGACTTTTCACTAGAAGAACAGAGATGAAAAACTTCATGTTTCTCAAAAAGGTCAAAAACTGGCGTTTTAATTGACTACAAGGAAGCTTCTTCGAGAATCCTGGAATGCGTGATCTGAAAGTGATAAACTGAGAAGAAACGAAAAGGATTTTCTATTTTTGATTGAAAAAGCATATGTTTAAAGCAGAAAATGACGCAAATTTTTGAAAAAAAAAAGGAAGTGCCAAAAATATATCACATCAGTTATGAAAGATCAGATTTTGAGCTATCTTTCCACGGACTAGTGTTAATATTCATTTTTTGAAAAGGGTAGATAGAGGCTTACAACAAAAAAAGCTGCGTTAATAGTAATGCTTTGAGGGCGTCAATACGGAGAAACATTAGACTTACCTATTTCCATTACCACATCTTTACACATAAGAAATGTTACTTTACTATAGACTAATTGCATTAGATATTTTTCTAAATTCCAATAAATTATCGAGTATAGAGGGTTTTGGTGTTGTTTTCTGCCACGGACACACACACTTCTTAACTATTTTCATTCATTTGTACGTGACTTATTTTTCTTCTTCTCTTACATTATTCAAAGTGCGTACACCAGCACCTTTTCTCTCCTTTCTCTAGACTCACGTAGCTCATAAGACCAGAGAAGAAGATAACCACTGAAACAAGTAGAATTAGACAGCCACTGTTTATTCTTTTTATTGTACCACTGTCTATAAACCCTGCGGGGAGCAATAAATTTGGATATTAAAAAATTGCAAGAGCGAAAGACCCTTTCTTCAGTTATCGAACAGAAAAGAACAGCATGAGAGAACAATCTACAGAAGTCGTTTGTTATAACGACACTACAGCTTATCTTTTATCATGCTTTCGCCTTGCTAACCCTTCATTGTTATTTTGCTCTCTTGTATTATTTACCAATGGAAAGAACAAAAATTGAGATGCCTCTAGGATCCACGAATTCGCCACTCAAGGCAATTCAAGAAAATCAACCAACGCAACAGATAAACATAACAGATTAGCTTCCAAGCCTTAATTACGATAGAATTAAAGGAAATTCGAGAAACTCGAGAAATTCAAGAGGCTGATAGCAATTCTAGAGATTCAAGGAATTCAACACAACATACGGAGCAAGACCAGTCATCATCCTGAAGTATGATGGAATTGTGGAAATTCAAGGAAATTCTAGAAAATAAAGCAATTCAAGAGACTGAAACGAATTCTAGAAATTCCAGGAATTCAACGCAACATACGGAGCAAGATCAGTCATCATCCTGAAGTATGATAGAATTGTGGAAAATCAATGAAATTCTAGAAAATCGAGCAATTCAACAGACTGATAGCAATTCCAGAAATTCAAGGAATTCAACAAACATACAGAACAAGAGCAGTCATCATCCTGAACTATGATGGAATTGTGGAAAATCAAGAAAATCAAGCCAATCAAGAATCGTAATACATCGGAGATAGTTGTCGAAATGGGAGTAAAAGTATTAAAGGATCATTCGAATGTTACTTATAAGTCTGCGAACTGATTGATTTGAAGGAAATCAGAGGTCTCTATCGATGTCGAGTGGGTGGGGTGTGGGTGGCCTATAGTTGTGATTGTGGTTGTGGGAGGGTGTGGGTTGGGATGGAGATGGGTGATTATTATTGTCGGTTGAGAACAAGACACTTGAACATATACCCACACTCACACCCACATAATTCAAAGATGTATGGATATGCTGAATTCCTTGAATTTCCTTGAATTCGTTGAATTGCTTAAATTGCTTGAATTGCTTGATTTCCTTGACTTCCATGATACTTCAACAGGACATAATTCAAAGATGCATGGATATGCTGAATTCCTTGAATTGCTTAAATTGCTTGAATTCTTTGATTTCCTTCAATTCCATGATACTTGAAGGGGACATAATTCAAAGATGTATGGGTATGCTGAATTCCTTGAATTCGCTGATTTTCCTTGAATTTCTTAATTTGCTGGAATTCTTTGATTTCCTTGAATTGCTTGATACTTCAAGGGGACATAATTCAAAGATATACGAATATGCGGAATCCTTTGAATTTTTTTGAATTCCTTGTCTTGCTGAAATTGCTTGAATTCGTTAATTTCCTTGAATTCCTTGATAGTTCCAAGGGATATAATTCAAAAATATTTGGATGTGCTCAATTCCTTGAATTTCTTAAATTTCTTGAATGGCTAATTTTTGGATTGTAGGTGCTGCTGCAAAAATTGTCTTTCTTTGGTCCCATGTGCGTTCAGTTTCAACTACATTTGAACGAGCTTTCATCCAGCGCAAAGACTATGTTACTTTTCATGAACCTTTTGGTGATCCTTGCTACTTTGGTCCCGAGCGTATATATAGCGACTATGACAATGAATTGAGTATACATGCAGAGTATATCAATGTAACGTACTCGTAGATAATCGAACAGGTACTCAACGCCGCCACAAACAAGAAAAATAAGTATGTCTTTATCAAAGATATAGCACGGTATGTTGTAAGATCCGACTACAAGTCTCATCAAGAAAACTCACATGTGCTTCCGATTGACCTTCTCAAGCAATGCACACATACATTTATTAGTCGCACGTCAGAAAAGACTGTATCCTCTTTGTACTGTGCGTATGTTGAAAACAAACAGAAATTTATTCATGAGGATATAGGATATTCGGAGTTGCAGGTCTTATTCGAATTTCTTACCGAGCTTACTGGTGCTCGTCCACCTTGGGTTGAAGCAGGCAAACTTCTCACAGAACCGGCAGCTATTATGTATATGTACTGCGAGTCAGCTATTCATGATTGACTTGAACCGAGCATGCTCGAGTGGAGAGCAGGACGAGTTGAGACATTCGATAAATGGCCAGGCTGCCACGAAAATGCCCAGCATAGCATTGGCTTCAATCAAGTTCAGAAAACAACACACGATACTGGTGATCTCGCTCTGCCTGACGATGTGCAGCAGTTGATCGAAAAAAGCATGCCCATTTATAGCACATTGTGTGAATTCAGGATGCGTAATTGACAATTGATGGAAGACTTTAACACTCACTGTACTTTATCCGAACTGAACTTCATAGTGAATTTGATTGGATTGTATCCATGACATTGTGCCAAGTCTTCCACTTAAGTTTCATTATTATAATCACAGACAAAATATGTTAATTGCTAGAAGATGAATAATTTTGAATTTTACTGCACCCGATTATAGTCATTATAAATGTAAGAATGGCAGTGAATGACAAGAGAGTGTAAATAAGGATAAAGGGTGTTTCATAATAACTGTCCCGGTTTTGTTAACAACAGTTTTTATACTTTTTTTGGGCCGAGGGAGCTGAAATTTTTACCACATATATATCTATCCATGTTCTTTAATTTCTATAACTTTTAGCTCTCTAGCTAAAGCTATTGACGAAATCCATTGACTGGACCGAGGTATATTGATTTTTGCATTCAATTTCTGCATTATTTCCGTATCATTACTAATCATGACAGAATTTTAGCGACAAACCGTAGGAATTATTTTGCCTTCGTCTTCTATATGAACATTCAATTAACTGCTTCACATCCCTAGAATAGGTCTGTGACATATACACATTCAGACAAATTTATATAACAGAGTATTAGCGACAAAACAGAAAAGAACAAAAGGATAATAAAGAAAGAATAAGAGAAAGAAGAAATCGAAGACGTCAGTGAATGTCATCACCGTCCGATTCGAAATGACTAAGATTTAATTACAACCATATAAAAGTATATTTATGGGTAGAACTTGTTATATTTAACAACGAATTTCAGCACGAATGTCCATCACTTACAACGATAGGAAAAATTTTAGAAGTTTTGTATTGAATCTAAAAAGTCTCAACTCAACATGGAGTGTTGGTCGTATTGCTCGTTTTATTCAAAATTCTGACAATCCACCACATTTGAAGTACACATCACTTTACAAATGTGTATCTCGAATATTAAAAAGAGAAACCATTAAAGACAAGAAAAGATCCGGTCGTCCCGTAACAGTCACAACGTCTGAATTTCGTAAAAATGTTGATAAATGTATTCGATTGAAAAAAAATGCTTCTATTAGAAAAACAGATGCCGTGCTTAAAAGACAAGGTTTCACATCATCGGAAACTTCCATTTATCGAACAGTGAAAGCATTAAATTTAAAATGGTATAAGAAGAGAAAATCACAGAAACTCAGCGATATTGATAAAAAAAACCGTGTTAAATGTGCAAAAGCATTAAGATCCAAATTAGGTGTTAGGAAAAATTCGAACAAGTGGAGATGGAACCGTATTGTCAATTGCGACTTCTCTGGTTTATTCACTTTTCAAGGTTTTCAAAATAAAAGAAATGATGGAGTGTGGGCCAGAGAAGGTGAAGAAATCAAAGCTGCCTTAATTAATGCACAAACGGAAAAATTTTAAAAAGGAATTATATTTTGGGGAGCAATATCATCACAAGGTCTAATACCATCACGTGCACCAATAAATGTTACTCAATGGTTAGAACAACAACGTACTCCATGTGATGATAAACGAAAACGAGTATATTTAACAAGCCAGTTGTACGCCAAATTTTTAACAGAAAAAGCAGCTCCAGCAATCAAGACCGTATTTCGAAAATGTAGACTCAATCCTATTTTTCACGACGACCAAGATCAAAAACAACGAACAATATTAGTAAGAGATACAGTTGCAGCACTTTTTAGTGAACGTATAGAACCAGCAGATGGTAATGCTAAATTTGCCGATGTTTGGAGGATAGAAAATGTGTGGGGAGCACTTAAAGAAAAACTCCGTGGGAAGGTATTTGCCACGGTCTTAGAATTAGAAAAGGAAGTTGAAAAAGAATGGCGAAATTTTTCGAAAGAAAAATGTGAAAAAATGATGGACCAAATACCCTATCGATTACAGTTGATTATCGACAATAACGGAGAACATATTCATAAATATTGATTATTTTGTAATATTTTACGTTTTCGAAGAAAGATTCTATTGTAAAATTACTTTTATCGATTGCTAATAAAAATCATTACTCAAGAAAAAAAACACTATAGAAATCGAATGGAAAAATCAATATACTTCAGTCCAGTCAATGGATTTCGTCAATAGCTTTAGCTAGAGAGCTAAAAGTTATAGAAATTAAAGAACATGGATAGATATATATGTGGTAAAAATTTTAGCTCCCTCGGTCCAAAAAAAGTATAAAAACAGTTGTTAACACAACCGGGACAGTTATTATGAAACACCCTTTATCGATATGCGTTTGAATGTGGGTGTTGATCTTCTCCTCAATCTCATTCGCAAAACTATCCTTATCACGACAGTTAGTCACAGCCATAGAAAAAGCCAGACTTACACCTACACCCATACACATCCTCGTAAGCACGTGCATATTTATGGGCCTTGTCGAGTTGTACGAACGATCATTTCTCGGATACCCATGCGTTGACGTTGCTGATACACAAATATCACACATGGTGCCGTATCTTCGCTGGTAAATGTTCCTCCAATTTATTTCTTATTACTTTATATGGTATGACGAATTTCTTGAGATCGACCGTATTACTGGAAGGCAGCATCCATAGCTTCTTTGAGTTGAGCTCCGTTGATCACATCATGTATCATACCCAAGACGTACAGACAATCGAGTTCACGATCAACGAAACAGAGAGAATGCCCAGCGTCGTAGAATGCTTTGACACATGCTTCTCTGGTGCCAGGTAAAGTATCAGTAATGACATCGAGAGACTTTTGGTTTGGCAAGGCCATGTGTTTGCGTAGGATGGCAATGTATATGAAGAGTTTAGCACAAATGCAGAGAGCTTAAACCAAGACTTCATGCTGTTGCTGTCGTGATAAAAATAAGGTAGAAAGAAACAACGTTAAGATTAACTACTATCTTGCTTTTGTGTTCTAATGTCACAATCTTGTTGTTTGTATGCTCAATTTCTTAGCCTTATTGTAATAAAATTTCTTTGTCAATACAAACAGCAAGAAGATATCAGAACCAAGCTTTGATGGGAACATTTAGAAGATTGGTTTCTCCGTATTTGGCTTGCTGGTTCACGATGAGTGTTCGGTGAAGATTAGACAAAGAAAAACATTGCTTAGTTCGGTAATTGATGCCGATAATGCCGACCCTAGTGAATCACCAGTGATACGTTTCTTATTATGATATTTATGAGAATCAGATGATTCGAATAACTTCTTAGCCTACCGTAGCAAGATAGTAAAGAGGCGATGAGATAGTATGATTTAAATAGAATAGACTGCACTAGTATTACGTTGTAACCAATATTGGTCGATTATACAGAAAAAGGATCGTAATCTGATACTTGTCTGATTAATACTATTGTTACACCTGAATGATGCATAGCAGATTGACAGATTTCATGTAGTATTGAATAACATTGGTTTTCTGTGTTACTATTCTTCGATATTGTAAAACGGAAATTCTCCAAGAGACTCATCAATGTGATTGGTTGAATAGATGAACGGAAACACCATAGCCACATCCGAAATCTAACCGTCGCTGACCCATCAACAAAACAAATAAGGGTTATAAAAATAGTGTATTTATAGCATTGATTTCTTTCTTTTTCGCTTTTTTCATCTTTCTGTCATACATGTGCAAATAAATACTTTTCACCATTCTGTTCTTGTTTCTGGTGTTCTGAATTTGTTCGATCAATCTAAATAGATTTAAAGAATTCAAGAATCTTCTCTTTTTTGTTGAGGTAAAAGAAATGAATAGAAATCTGTTTGAGATTAGACTTTTTGCTCATGTATATACATTGCAGAACATAAACACTTCTCCAGCTCAGTCTTTTTAAAAGCCATTAAGAAATATTTGCCTCGAACGCTATCACGTTGTGAATGCTGCATAATTTGGAATGATCTTGAACTTCCTGTGTACAAAATCTCAAATGGATAATTCGTCTAGCTCAGATCCTTTATCTTTTCTCCACCAATTGATATTTCAATTTTTCATCTGTATTACTTCGGTATGGTGATGATCAGTCGTACATAAATAGTTTCAAATGTGTCATGGAAAAGAAAAATCGGAACTATATAAGATCAGTAAACTTTTTAGTCAGCACTTATCACATATACTCAATCGGCTTTGAAAGAATAAGCATGAATACTTGAAAACTTTATCCACGAAATATCAATTGAAACATAAAAGCTATCTTTTGTCCTAATCGTATTTAGCATCATGATAATAGTCGTACTGTGTGTGGCCTAAAGAAAGACACTAATTTCAAGTGTTTCACTCAACAAAAGCAAAAAAGTCTGAAAACTTATTTTTCTAACGCTCCACCACTGTACATAATGCAACAAAAATGATGATCTATTACTGATGTTAAACAATGTTTCAATGCCAAACATGCTAGATCTCTTTCCAGCGCCACAACCTACCAAGCATGCTCTCTCACTAATAAAGCTGCAATAATGCAAGAGAATAAGCAGACTGAAAGACCCACAAGGAATCTTGTGCATAATTTCTTGTCCGGTTCACAATGCCCAGAGAAATTCGGATCAGCTACTAGTCACAACATCCGTTTGAGTATGAACTATGCTGGATGCGCATTGCCTTCAATTACGATACTGTTAAGCCCTTTAATATTTACAGTGATAGCACTAATAAATCAGTCAAACAACACAGAACTAATTCTGTAACCATATCATTTCAATGCTTATGATGTCCCGAAATATTCGAATCAGCTACTGTCTGCAATATGCACTTTAATACGAAACACGCTAAACATAATTTATCTACTAGTGTTAAGTTCTCGAGCTTTCATGATAGGCTATCAGTTATGACGAAAGATCTAACGAAGAGTACGCAACATATGAATGATTTTGTTAAAACATTTCCCTGTGGAAGATACATCAAGAAATTCATAATTACTCGTGATTGCTTGGACCACTTCATTTGATAATCTCACAGCACCAGCGTACGAAAAGATGAAGACCATAGAAGATACGAGTAGATCTCTAAGTATATCGCTTAGTTGTTGATAATGCACAAAGAAATTTAAGTCTGACAGGAGTCTCATAGCTAATTTCATTTTCACTACAGACACTGATCTATCCAGTATTGTTCAAAATCATATGGCAATAATGCAAGAACAAATAAAGACTAGAAAATCTAGAGCTGCTTCCACAAAGTCGCCATTCAGCTCTTCACAATGTTCGAAAACATTCAGCTTGATCGCTGATTCTTATACGCATTGCAACAGCAACTGTCATGTCATTATGTGATGTTGAAAGTGAAAAAGAAGTATCGCAAGAATATACAGAGAATATAAAGCCTAAGATAAATTTTATACATATGTAATACTCTTGTCAATGGTGCCAGAAAAAATGTTCTTGTCAGTTTACATGTACGCTTGGCATATGGATGTGGGGCTCAACCTTCCCCACATTCACACCCAGAAATAGATGATCGTTAGTATCTATTACATCGTTTTTTGCTGGTAATGGCCTTGATTCCACTTACTTAAAAAAGAGTTACATTCGATATGAATCAAGATAAACAATCACATCACACACCAATATTATTCTACGTTCTTCTCTTATTAAGATGAGTTTTTTTTTGTCTTCAACAGCTTCCAATCAAGGATAGTTTCTATGGGTTGACATGTATAATTGTGAACAAAATCGATTGCATTTTTTTTCTATTTATAAAACAAAATTAATACAGAATGAAAAAAAAAAGTATTTTATAATTCAGATAAATCATCATTTTGATTCTTATACTTTCAAAACTTTAACTTTTGCACTCTATAAAATTTTGCGTCATTTTTTTTTATACATTTGAATTAAAATTAGAAAGAACGAAAATTTTTCTTTTTAAATCATATCAATACTTTCCTTCTTTTAAAAAGAACACTTTTATTGTTCTCATACTCTCGATGACTGGCGATGATGCAAGAAAAAAAAACTTTTATTAATCGATAATCATGACAGTTGACAACGAGTTGATGAGTACAAATAGTGCTCGATTATTGGAACTTTTGCTAAAAGTAACTTTCTTGTATAAGAATAATAAAATAATTATTGAGTTATTATATTAAATCTTTAGGCTACTCGAACATCAAATGAAAGAGAAGCAATTCAATTGTGGAAACATTTTAATGAAAATCTGGATTCGGATCAAATATATACGAAACAATCATTAAAAAAGAAAAGTTATTTTTCTTTATTAAATAAAAAAAATGAGACAATCATTCAAGTACTTACTCAACAACTGGATAAAGATAAATTATCTGTATTACATTATGTAGCTCAGTATAATAATTTGTTTATTTGTTCGAAATTGGCTAATCTAAATTGCAGTAAATGAAATATGTTTTCAATTACTACGCACTATCTCTTTCTGATTTATATAGATTTTAATATTGTTGGAAAAAATGGAGAAACAATACTACATATAGCAGCTCGATCTAAGACAATCGATGAAGATACACGTCGTGTAACCATAAGCAACCATTCAGAAAGTCAGCAACAATCATTATTAATCTATTTGTTATCAAAAACGAATAACAAACAAAAACTATTAGTCGATATCAACAAACGAGATAATCAAGGTCGAACAGCATTACATCATGCTGTCATGTCTAATAGAATTGCAAATGTGAAAATATTACTTGATTATGAAGCATCTATTACAGTGAATATATTTTCTCTTTGATAAACGTTAAATTTCTTATTATTTTTTTCTTAATAATAAATTTTAGATAAAAGATATTCGTCAAGCAACACCATTACATTATGCATGTCGTTTTAATCTAACAAATGATATTGTTCGATATTTACTTTTAAAAGCTAATTCTTTTAAATTTCAATCAAATAAATCCCAATGGATAAAACAAAGTATATCACACAGAACATCATTTCCAATTTATTCAAAAACAGA
Organism: Rotaria sp. Silwood1; assembly: GCA_905250075.1. NCBI lineage: Eukaryota > Metazoa > Rotifera > Eurotatoria > Philodinida > Philodinidae > Rotaria > Rotaria sp. Silwood1. The sequence continues at coordinate 336,933 of CAJNOP010000102.1, read as the reverse complement.
TTATATTAATGCAAAAACAACAGATGGACATGATGCTTTTTCACTTTCACAAATTTATAATCATCAAGAAATACTTGAAGAACTTTTTAAACATATACCACGTGATGATTTTCGATGGAGAGAAAAAGATAAAATTATTTTTGATCAAATTTACAAGGCTATATTAGCTGAAAATATTAGCCTTCTAGATTCTTATCCAACTTGGCTTGTTATCAATGAAAAAACTGGTGAGACTCCACTTCACGTTGCTTGTACACAAGGTTGTCCTAAAACTGTATTGCATCTTCTTAACCGTCAATATTCGAATGATGATAATCATGGTCCGAATATTATATTTTTACGAGAAAAACAGCATGGTTTTACTCCAATTCTTTCAGCTGCTTATGCTGGTCAAGTAAAATGTTTTGAACATATGCTTAATGTTATTCTAAAAATTATCACGATTAATAATTATCCCAATACATTCATAAATGATGTCTTAATTGATCGATATGGTCGAACTTTATTACATATTTGTGTTCTTTCAAAACAATTTAATATACTTGAAATATTAATGTTATCAATACAATCAAATCCAATATTATTTGTACAAATTATTGAACCAATGATATTTACATTAGATTATAATGATGAAACACCTCTTCATTTAGCTGTACGTTTAAAATTATATTCTATATGTCAATTATTACTTTCATTTTCTGATAAACTTGATGAAATTCAACAACCTTGTATTTATCTTGATAGAATTGATGGTGAATTAGTTCGATCTATAGATGTATATACAGAGGATATTCAATTAGTTCCATCATATATGCTTTCAATGTTAACTAAATCTCATGTATTTATCATTGGATATAAAAATAAAAATGGACAATCATCATTTCATATGACTATTTTTTATGGATATGAACATATTATGAATCTTTTTCTTACACATGTTAATGTATATGGCATACATTATTTATTAGAACATACAGATGCTAATAAACGAACTCCATTACATTTAGCTGCTTTTTATGGTCATAGTCATATTATAAAAGAATTATTTTTATTAAATGTTAATATTTATGTTCGAGATGATCAGGAATCAACACCATTACATTGTGTTGCACAATGTGTTGGTATTAAATGTTATGATGGTATTGATGCATCTGTTCGTATACTTGACATGTTTTTACAATATATTGAAAATTATCAAAAAAATTCTTTTGATTTCTTAACAGCAATTGATGGTTTTGGTCATAATTGTCTTGAAACAGCTACTATATCAAAAAATCGACCTTTTGTTGAATATCTATTAAATCTTAATAATATTTCTCTATTTAAAAGCCTTTTACGTAATGCTCAATTACTTGATATTCATCATCAATATGTTGATACACCACTTAGAAAATTAGTAAGATTTATGCCTGACTTAGCCTATAGAATACTTGATATATTTATAACACATATTGGTGATACACATGAAGCTCATCATAAAATAATTTATGATTTTGAATTTCTTGAAGATCATTGTTATATACAACAATGGCAACAACATAATATGGCATCTCAAATGATAATAAATAAATCAACACATACATTTTGTTGTCCAATATTTTGTTGTCATAAGCCACTTGAATTTCAAAATCAATTTTATGATAATAATCATCATCGATCATTATTTGCTTATACAACAAATCCTTATATATTAGTACATAATAATGTACTTTCAGTTATGTCTAAATGTGCTAAACGTATTGATTTAAAAGATCATGAAGATGAAAGTAATAATGTTCAATATAGTTATAAATTAATGCATCATCCTCTTTGTTCTCAATTAACACAACTTAAATGGAAACAATTTGGATTGCCATTATTTTTAATATGTTTTTTTATCTATTGTCTTTATTTGATTTTATTTACAATAGCAATGTTACGAAATAAACAATCAGAATATTTTTATCGATTAGTAAATGCTTCATTTCCAAATACATATTATTCTCATGGAACTCCATTGGTTAGTATTTATTTTCTGATACTCATATATAGTTTTTCATAGAAATTTATGTATAAGTTTTAAATAAAAATTTTCCGACTCCTCTTCTCTTAGAAGTTTTAGCAACGAAAAAATGTGCTGAACAATAGTATACTAGTATAAAGAAAAAAAATTCTATTCGTAAAGAAGACAACCGAGTTGTATATTTCATTTTCAAACGAACTGCATTTAGTACTTATTCTAAATGAATTTATAGAATTGTGAAGAAGTTGCTAAACGTCTTGTACAATTAAATGTTCAAGAAGCATTGAAACAACCAGCAGATCGTATTCTTAAAACATTGGTTATTATACTGTTATGGATTCATGTAGTGAAAGATGTTTTATTCATTATTGGTGTACATCGATGTTCTCTTGTATGGCGAATTTATATGGAAAGTATAACACTTATACTTAGTTTTATTTGTTTATACGATGATGATCAATGGCAAGGTCAATTACGTTTTCGTTGTCCAATACAATGGCAATTGGGTGCGTTTGGAGTATTTCTTGCTTGGACAACATTATTATCTTATCTTCGTTTTTTTCCTATATTTGGAGTTTATGTTGTTATGCTTGAAGTAATTATGATTAAATTTTTATGGTTTGCTCCTGTATTAGTAGTATTGATTTGTTCATATTCATCAGCTTTTTATATGCTTCTACAAAATCAACCTGTTTTTTCTACGATTCCTTTTGCTTGGTTTAGATCAGGTTTGTTTATTATTAAATTTTATTTTCTATAATAATAATTATTTTATTTTATTTTTAGCTTTTATGGTATTAGATACAGGTTATGAAGATAGGTTCTTTGGTCCAGATAGTGAAGAATATATTAGTCTTTATCCAGTTCTTTTTGTTCTTTTTCTTTTCTTTGGTGTTACAATGACAATTCTCGTCAATAATCTTCTCATCGGTAAATTAATAATAAACAGATTAAAATTATAATAATTTTTAATTTTTATTATTATCTAGCTTTAGCTGTTGGTGAAATAGCAGATTTATCGGTTATTGCACGTGTACGTAATGCAACAAGACGATATGAATTATTAAGTCAATGGGAAATATTTCGTTTACAATTTTTATGGTCACCTGCTCCACTTCATCTTCGTTATGAACATTTTGAAAAAAAATGGAATCGACAATTACAAAGATGTTTAAAATGGATTTATCGTTATTCATTTCTTAAAGCTAACGATTGAATATCTTTAACAAAAATAAACTAATGCCTTTTTTTTCTTTTTGTTAATCGAAAAATATGAATTTAAGAACAGAATAAAAAAAAAATTTGAAATCTTATTTTGACATCTCTTAGTTTAGTAAGAATTGAAAGCATGGTAAAGTCAAGGTTTGTTATTGTTGTTCTGTTTGTTCCAATAGAAAAAAAAAAAGAAAAAGAAAAAAAAAATTACTAAAGTATTCTGTTGTTAGAAACAAGTCATTTCTTTTTTCTTCTCTTGTCGTCGTCATTTGAAAAGAATAATCGTAAATGTTTTATGTGCCAGCAACAGACAGTTATTTAAGATTACCGGTAAGCTATGTACCAGTCTATTCAACTACATTAGATCAAACATTAAGTGAAAACTCAAATTTAAAATTGAATAATGATATTTATCAAGTTAAAAAAGAATTAGCTGAATTACGAGAAGAATTAAGTGATTTACGTTTAGAAAAAGAAACGTGTCCTATATGTTCATCTACTGTGTCAACAAAACGACCAATTCAATGTGATGAAAGTTGTACAATTTGTTATCCTCGTATTCGTAATCAAGAACGAGATGATAATTATTTTCGAACATCATCACCAATTCATTATTGTTCGATTTGTCATGATTATGTTATTGATGAAACGTATTCTCGAATATCTCCACGCCCATCTCAAAGAACTACAAAAACGAAAAAAATTGAAGAACAAGATAAATTATCCGAATATTTATCTCGACAACTTGAAATTCAACGTCTTCGTCAGAGTTATATACCTGAACAACGACCAGTATGGATTCCTACAGCATACAAACAGGATTATCCTCATCGACGATGGGTTACTCGTCAATTACATTTCTCAGAACCTTAAACATATTAATTACATAGATAGACAATCAAAATGAATAGTTTGAAATTTTTTAAAAGAGTTTCTTTTATTTTTTTGTTTTTTTATTCATTAATGCAAATGAGAATTAAGAAATGTGAATTCTAAACTGAAAAAAAAACATAATATTTCCCTTTAGAAGAAGAAGATTCATATAATGTCTATCTTTTGCAATAATATCAAGTCTTTTTTATTGGGTTTATTCGGCTTTAAACATGAACAAATCAATATCATATCATTGGAATACATTTTCATTATATTTATTAACTAGATGGCTGTCTATCGATAACTATTAATCAAACAATATTATTTCTTTATATTGTGTAGCATCCGCATATTATAAAAATTTAATATCATAAACAAACATTCCGGGAATAAAGATAAATCTTCGAAATTGCACAAAATGAAAGCATATAAGTGCTATGAAGAAAAAAAAAACATCAATTACGATTTGTTAAGTTTTACCTCTACTAAGCAGCCTTTTTTTTTATATGACCAAAAAGAACGCAAGAAAAGCGAATATGCCGCAGGGCAAAACAAGCATACTTTACCACGTGGAGAACAAAAAAACACTTCAAATAAGATATCTGGGACACAGAAGAAAGCACGCCGTTGTACAGATAGTAAGATTATTTTCTTTCTTTTTTTTTATAGTAAAAGAGAATATATAATAAATGATCTGAATTATATTTTATACATAAAATTCTTCATTTTTGTAAGATTAGAAAATAAATCTAGAACGAATTTTATTGTTTGACCTTGATATAATATTGTATTTTGTTTTAATATTAGATTCAATCGAGAAAAATATTTTAACTATTGCGTATATATAGAGAAACATTTATAATACAATTCATATGCATCTGATCCAAATGTCTTGCATATTATTACAATTAATTAATTATTTTACTTTGATTGAAACTGTATAATGTTTCTTTTTTCATTTTAAAGATTTAAATAATGTCTGCTGAACAATCGTTAAAAAATAGTTATACATATGTGGGTATATTACTTGTCTTAGAAGGTTTATCATTTCTTATATTTCCACATTTAACAACGAAATTATTATTTTTATCACCTCTTGAAACAGCACAAGCAGAACGATATGCAAGACTTGCAGGTTTAGCTATAGTTGTCATTGGATATTATTATTGTGTTGCTGGAAAATATACATTAATTGGTTTTTTCAGGTAATACAAAAAAAAGAAAAATTAATGAACAAATTAGATATAATTGTTCTTCTTGTATATTTAGAGCTAGTGTAGTTGGACGCATGTGTATTCTTCCTATAATAACTGCAATGATTTATTTCTAGTAAAAATTGTTTTAATTAAGAATTAGCTTTTATGAAATTAATTTTTAATTTTAGTTCGCTTGAAGTATCATTTCTAGTTTTTGGTATTCAGGATTTATTAACAGCTATTTGGTCATATTTTTGTTTGAAAACATATGATGAAGAACAAGCAAAACAAAAAAAATGAACTTTTATCATCATTTTCTTTTTAATCAAACTTTATTCTAAACTTTTGCACTAAATATTCTTTATTTACATCTATTTATATATCATAGTTTTACAAAATTTAAATTAATAAATTTTAAAAATATGACATATGTTGTACTAGTTGCTGTAGGCGTAAGTATAGTCGAGTCTATGATTAAAGGCATAGTTGTAGATCTATGTGATGACGAAGTGAAGGTTCAGATTTACAGATCACTCACAAATCCACAAAAAAGATATTGAAAAAATGTTCATTTGAAATGAGTAGAAGTTTATACTCCGTCTTAAAAACTTGCTGGCGATCTTTTTTTTATTATATTTATATTTCTAATCGAATAAAATTGATCTTTATGTAAAAAGAAAAAAAGCTACAGGAATAATTCTTCGGACTAAAATAATCAATAAAAGTTTGTGAAGAAAATCTAATAAATATTTAATTAAATGACAAGACGACAAATATAGTTGAAAATAGATATATTGTTTAATTGAATATGTCAATGATTTTTTTCCAAAATTGACCATCTTTTTTCCAAATGACAACACAATTTCCTTGTTCAGTATTTACTTTATAAGTACTAAATAAAAGACACAAAAAAAAGAATAAATTTTGAAGAAATAATTTCGTAAGATAAAAACCTTATTTCAATAAGATAATTTGAATCACATTGAATAACTTGTTCAGTAGATAATTCAACCTGTGTATTTCCAGCCTTTTTTGTATCAGAATAATATTTTTCGATTTGATTTAAACCTTGATAAATTTGTTTATCGGAAGAAAAAAGTCGAGCATTATCAGCATAAGAACTAACAGCTTCTTTAATTTGATTATTATTAAGATGATTTTGAAAATCTTGGTTGAGTTTATCGATGATTTCGAATGACATTCTGATTCTGTCCTTCTCTTAAAATGTAAATGAACAAATAACTATAGAGATTTTAATCAAAACTCTTTTCCATTTTCTCTCTCTCTTTCTCTTATTTATTCGTTTTGTTTCTTCTTGTCAATACAAGATGGAAAAAACTTCGTCTTGTATGTTCCGATCAGAAAATATTTGAGCTCGATTTATTTTTAAATCAAATCACAAGAACAAACCCAATTCAAGGACTTCGAGATAATGAGTTTTTCTTCTCGCCGGATGTAAATCAGCACAGAAAAATAAACCTATGATTCTCATTACCATCTCGTTCTACCATTTCAAATAATGAAAAAGAAATAAAATAGAAATATCTTTTTTTTTTGAGCTGATTTTGACAATCGAATCGAATATTCGAAGGTTGTTTTTTGTGAATTACAAGTCTTAATTTATGATCAATTGAAAAAAATACTTATTTTCGAATATCCATCTTTCTCAAGTTAAATAAAATAGCTCATAAGAAAATCAGTTAACGAATAATATACGATTTCTTCGTGATGATTTGAACACTTGTTTACGTAACAATCGCATATCACTTACAGAGCATTGGAATCGCGCTATCATGGAGACTATACCCTTCAACTTGAGTTCTATGCTTTCTAATGGCTTGTATAAATTTAGTAACTTGGAGGTCATCAATAAGCTTTTTCACAAATCATCATATATCGACAATCGCTCTTGATGAGTTCTATTCAACCATTCATTGTTCAAGTAATCTGTAAACAAATTTATTCAAAAAACTCTACGGTAGAATTCTAGGAAATTCGGTTCTTGGAATAATGGCACAATGTTCTGATCACCTTCAATTTTCCCATGGCGAGTAAAAAATGGTCAATCTAACTGATCCAACTTTACTAACGGTAAATGATATGAGATGAATGCAGTTGTTCCTGTATTTGAAACAACATTATTTAGAACGAATAGATATAACTCTTAGGAAATTTGAATTTTCAAAATGTTGCATGTAATCAACTTTTTATAGCATACTTTTCAAACAGTTTTAGACTACAACTATTTGAAATAAATGAATATCAATATAACACCATATTGATTGTGCTCAACATTTTAGAGTGTACAAGAGATACAAAATTTGTGTCGAAAAACTGATCTTTTACAAGTGGATGTCTTTCTATCAATCATTTAAAATCAGTATTGATATATAAACTATGAGCGCTCTTTGTTGATGATTTCAACGACTTGTTTATGTTGTCGATAGTCGAAAGTTCTGAAAATATTTGAATTATTGCCTTAGATTGGTTCCGAAAATTCCTGATGCCTAAACAATTCGTACAGCGAGAAAACAATGAAATATCATGTACGATTAGACGAACAGGGATGGATTTGGACAGAAAAAAGGTCTAAGAAACATTAGTACGGATCGTACCGTCTGTCAGGATTCCAGCGAGGAAACCGTTCAAAAAAAGGACATCCCATACGTTGTTTGTTAGAACGCTACGATGTTATCGAACATATTGACTATCATCAACGAACGACCTACTGAGAGCAATAGGAAAGATGATGATTGTTTTTTCCACCCATTCTATTCAAATTGCTTAGTTTCGATGCATTGACTATAAAATAAATAATTGTTTCAAAAAGCTACAGAGAATATATCGTCATTGGTTGTACGCTTCAAAATCTTTGATGAGTTCTATTACCACGATTGAAATCGTCATAATAGTAGTTTTTATTGTATCATGACTTTCAAATAATGATTTCAATTCCAGTATTTGTTGTAAGAGACATTCAACTCAACATTTTCGCATGACTGAACAGAGCGCATTGAGTTACGTTGAAGAAGTACCTTTCTAATTTTATTTTACATCAAATAAAGCTGTTAATATTTCATACAACTATGAATATAATAATTTTGTCGTTTTATACAACTGTAGAAAGTCCTTTTCGTTTTGCAACACATAATTAACTAGAAAAAAAAAGTAATTTATATAAATTGCTTTTTTCTTTAGTCAATTATGTGTTGTGAACCGGAAAAAAGTGTTTACACTTATACAGAACGACAAAATCATTACATTAACAGTGGAACGAAAACTTAACAACCTTGGCGATTTAATATGAAACTCGAAATTTTTTTGAAGCTTTTTTTTTTGAAACTTTTTTGACCATTGAACAGACACTTCTTTGATTTAACTAGATGCGTTCTATCCAATCATGCATAAAAAAGTGAAAAAATATTGTGCGAAAATTTTGAGTTGCGCACATCTTATTCGAGACGAACAAACCTTTGTGTTGTTTCTTTTATTCCTTTGTCCTTCGCAAGGAAATAAGCATGAATGCCATATGATTTTGTTCTGTTCTTTATTTGTACAACTTGTCACTTCCCATAGCATGTCTTTCGTATGAAGCATCAAACCAAATATTTCATTGAATTACGAGTAAGAAATTTGTATGTAGAAACGGTTGAATTTATTGAAGTCAATGATCATCTGTTGTAGAGATGAAGGATTTATTTTAACCTAAAACTAAGTTAAGCTTGATTGAATAAAAAAACAACAGTCACTATTTCATGTTTTTTAAATATTAAATGTTAACAAATCACTTAATAGAAGTGATTGTGTTACACAAATATTATGCAACTATGTCGACATCATAAAAGCATATTAAAAAAAATGAATTACATATTCTGATTATGTGCAAGAAAATAAATCGAATAATACAATGAAAGCAATTTCATTAATACTTCCCACAAGACTTAATTTTATTATTGTTATAAAAATAAATTTTTTTAGGTTTTCATCGTTGTACAAATATCTTGTAGAAAAAGCAATCGTATATTGTGATTGTACTTGAAATTTTCTATTATTCAATATTTTTATCTATTAATTTGCATTTACTTATTGGAAAATAATTTGAATACAGAAAGCATTATTTCAAATTGACAGGTACCAAGATTTTCTATTCTATCTACATTTTTCAAATTATAATTATCATTGAAATCAATTTTTATAAAAATAATTATAGATTTTGGTAGTATTTGAAATTCAATAGTACTTAATAAAAATTATACTATATGATAATTCTTGTTTCAAAAACATATCTCGACAGTGATGAAAAGCTTAAGAAACTTATTTCGACAATACTAACAAAATTAAGTCTGTAGGAATCTGTTGATGATACCGCTTTCATTTCACACGATTTATGAATGATTAAAATTTCAAGCTTTGTTTAGAATACATTATTATTCTTTTCAATTTGCTTTTATGCTAAAAATCTATTTAAAATCAAAACTGCAACTATTTGTTTCAATATTATTCATTGAACAAAAATGAATTTTTTTATTGATTGATAATATCGTTGTTCTTCATAAACTAATTCGTATATTCAGCTTAGATATATTTTGATTGAATTTTAACTTCTGTCAACACAAATTGATTTATTTTAAAAGACTTTTTTCTTTCTCAAATAGAATTTATGACTAGTTCGAGACTCTCGATTTTAATCATTAAGCCACAAGCATAAGAATCTCTTGAAGATTGATATATATTTGTTCCTACGTTTCTATTGAACACAGATAGAGTCGTATTTAAGATAGTTAAAAGATATGTTCGCCGTCCAATGATCAAGGAAGAATATTGAATAAATCGCTCAAAATTATTTCTTTATATATATATATATATCTTTATATGAATTCATTTTAGATCGAGATTATTTGAGATATTCATACAATAAATTACATCATTCGACTCATTTTCTTTTAAGAGAAATGATACCAGTAACTGAATCAAATTTATGTTCAACTTGCAATAAATCTTTAGCTAGATGCTTTTGTATTGGATGTAAAAAATATTTTTGTTCGAAGGATTTCAAAGAACATAAACAACAGCTATCGATAATATTCAATAATGAAATAGTAACATCACACAATGAACTTCTTAATCGAATTCAAAAGTTAGAAAAATCAAATTATTTTTCATCAGATCTTTTTGCTCAAATTGAAGAATGGAAAAAAAGCACAATTAACAAAGTAGAAAAAGCAGCAGAAAGAACTCATCATAATATTATCGAACTAATCAATATACAAAGAATAATAATAACAAAACAACTTGAACCAATTACAAAAGAAATTCGTTGCCATCGAGAAAAAGAAAATTTTCTTGAAAATGATATTGATCGACTTCGAAAAAAAATTCATGAAATCCAACATAAACTTGAACAATTTATTCAAAAAGATACAACTATAACCATCATTGTCGATAATAAACAAATTGATTGGAATCGACTCATCTATATTCGAGAAGAACAACAAGACTGTGAGTATATCATATTAAAGCTGTAGAAGAAAAGAAATTTGTCATTCCATGAAACTTTTGAATTTCATTTAATCGATCTAAATTAATTCATTCATAGATAAGAGCTATTTTGAGAGAAACACAATGTTCAAAAAATAAGAATGAAATATCATTCAAAACTTTTATTTGGATACAACTAAGAATTTTCTCATCCATACTGAAACACATTCAACTTTCTGAAAGGACTCTGTACATATTTGATGACTACCTTTAAATTGAATACCCACCTATATCATTTTTCAAAATAGTTCATGTTACGTCTCACATTGCTGTTGAATCTTGTGTGTTTTTGATAATTCATTTCATCGCTTCCTTCATACTCAACACAGATCACGTTAGTCATCTATTCTGAAAATGTCGATTTTGAGACTGTTTACTGCATATGATGCTGTAGCTCAGAATATGGTGGCACAAATTGTGATTCTGTCAGAAATAGAGTATCATCTAACCACAAATTTTGAATAGTACTAGCTTCTGAATTGGAAGGTTCTATAATCAAACTACTGCATTACTGCAGAAAAAAGGCGTCTTTTTCGCTGAATTCAAAGAATATCATTTGGCCAAAAAGGCACGAAATAGCTCCACATAGCATAGAATTGCATGCCATATCGTTAGTGAATGCTTAAAAATCCAAAATTACAAGAAACGTAGAAATTCAGAAGGCCGGCATGCATGAATCGGTTGCAGTATCTTTCACGAGGGAACTCAGGACTAGAAATTTGTTTGTCATTTTCGAAAGATTTATTTATGATAATGAACAGGTGGATTACATACTGATTTTCATTTGGTAAAAAAATCCCTTAGTGATATAGTGAATAACAGTAAATTGGGGTTCTGCTATACTTAAACACTGTCATAATAATGCATAGTATTTAATAAGCTAACCTATTCAGAGCGATAAATCGATTTAGACTCGAAGTCATTTGATATGACTATCGAATAAACCTATTCATTCTTTCTCTCTCTTTGTTTCAGCACAATTACTAGCCAATGCATATCTGAGTACAAACACACAATGGATGCAAAATGGTGTCACTGTCGCTGGAGGAAAAGGACATGGTAGTGCAATACATCAGCTTAAAAACCCATGGAGTTTATGTGTTGATGATGATCAAACTATCTACATTGCTGATTTCTACAATCATCGCATTATGGAATGGAAAATCGGTGCGACGTCTGGTCGAGTTGTAGCTGGTGGAAATGGACAAGGAAATCGTTCTGATCAATTGAATTGTCCGACAAATATAATTATTGATAAAGACAATGACAGTCTCATCATCTGTGATCGTGGCAATCAAAGAATAGTTCGATGGCCTCGTCAAAATGGTACAAATGGAGAAACAATCATCTCAAATATTGAATGCTCGTCCTTGACAATGGACAATGATGGGTTTCTCTATATTGCCGATTGGGATGAACATGAAGTCAAACGACATCGAATGGTAGAAAGTCGAGGAACAGTGATTGCAGGAGGAAATGGACAAGGAAATCGTCTTGATCAATTGAGTCACCCGACATACGTCTTTATCGATCGGGATCATTCAGTTTACATATCAGATCACAGTAATCATCGTGTGATGAAGTGGATGAAAGATTCGAAACACGGTATGGTTGTAGCTGGTGGCCAAGGTCAAGGAAATAGTCTTACACAATTATCAAATCCTGGCGGAGTTGTCGTGGATCAATTAGGTACTGTCTATGTAGCTGATAGTTGGAATCATCGAATAATGCGTTGGTCTCAAGGAGCTGCACAAGGAAGTGTCATTATTGGTGGAAATGGTCAAGGAAGTCGATCGAATCAGCTATCTTATCCCATCGGTTTGTCATTTGATCGAGAGGGTAATCTTTATGTAAGTGATCAAGGAAATCATCGCGTACAAAAGTTCAATATTGATCGAAGTTGATGAATTTCCAAAAATTGACATTGCTTTAGCATTTTTATCCTTATTGAAAATAGTTTTATGGAGTAAAATTTCAAAATCCTACGGATCTAATCGAAATTGAGAATTCGATTATTTTGCAAAAAAAATTACAATTATATTCGATTATAATCCATTAGAAAAATTTTAATCGAATAGGAAATTCGATGCTTATCGATTATGATTTTAATTTTGTTGCACAATAGTCATGGTGAAAATCCTCAAATACTTGACTTCAGTCTGATTTTGATTGATTTTTTATACTGTTGTACTTGGTTTGTAAACGTTAAGATGAAATAAAAATTAATAAAAACCATTCTCATGTAAAAAACACGGAATAAATCGATTAAAATCAGCTTTTTTGTGTTTTTTACGTGACAATTATCTTTTCTAATCCGATGCTATCGCTTCCGCTATAAGGTATATCAAAAACTAATATAGCCATTTCACTTGTAAGCCAAGTACAAACCATTCCCTCTTAGAACCTGCTGAGTTATACTTGGACTCAAAGCCGATCAACTCGGCTCTGAAAACTACCTGTTGATCGGGCTCTCATTCAGGTTCGGAGTTGTGCTAGTGTGAATAACGATCTACCATATTTCATTCAAGCATATTCATCTGATTTATCCTAACAATCTACTTCTATTACGTTTTACCGATATTCACCAATTTCTTAATAATCCATTGGCAAGATTACAATCAATTTTTTGAGGAAAATCAGATTTTTCTCAGTAAATACCTAAACACATAAGCCGCAAGTTCAGTACAGTGGCCATAACTCGGCTGCCAATGTGTATACAGACAAGCCGTTTTAGTATTGTTCTATTCCGACCAAGGCCTCATCGTGCGATCAATTTGAGCACAAATAGTCATTTACAATTGGTCTAGTTTCTCCATCATCTAGAAAAGTATCCGCTATGCAGAAGTGAAATCAAATGCCAATTCATTAACATTCTGAAAAAAATTCATAATTACCAGTCCAATCTTAATTCATAGTTTGAAAATTTTAGATAATTGTCTTTTCCTTTTGTGATTAAGAGATTCAACAATTTATTACAATTCTTTACAACATATTGCTTTCAACTCGCAATAATTCATCAAAACATTCCACATAATTTAGGATAGAATTTCTACGATGTTTAAATGATGTTTTTTTTTGTTTATTTTGCAATATCTTGATTGATAATTTTACAATACAACAAAAAAAAAAAGAAACTCTACACAGTTCTTTGTTTTCAGAAGTAAAATCTTCATAAGAATTTGATAATTGTCCCATTAATTATATAACAATACCTTATCGTTGATTGTTAGGTACAATAGCAGCATGATTTGAATTACGAAAAGTAATTGAAATTGAACATGGAATCCATTTTAAAAATTCTTTTCGAAATAATTTTGATGTTAAACAATGAAAATAAAAATTCAATGAATAATTTAATATTGTTATAAAGTCCAGTATAGATATTAATAAAAGATAAAAAGCAAATGATACTTGAATATGCAATGTAGATATTGTAAATTCCAATAAAGCAACAGGAAATGTTGTAAGAAAAAAAAGCATTAGAGTAACAATCATGAGTATTAACATTTGTCGATGAAGAAAACGAGCACGTCGTTTTTCTTGTTGATTTAAATTTATTTGTCGCAAAGGAACAATTCGATTTCGATGTTTATGTATATTTATAGTTATACCTACAAGAAAAAATATCATACAACTTGCTGGAATAATATTGATAATAAGAATAGTAATAACTGGAAAAATTTCATTATAAAAATATGAATAACTTAAATAACGTTTATCAGCACCACAATAAGTTGTTATTCCTGGTGCAATTTGACCAAACATTGGTGTAAGAAGATGAACATATAGAAGACAAACAAAGAAAAGAACAATAATAATTAAATAAATAATTGTTCGTGGTGAACAAATTTGTTGAGCTTTAATTGGAAATTGTGAACGTATCCAACGATCACATGAAACTAAAATAGAAAACAAATATATATGTTTTCTGTTTTTAATTTAATTAGAATTACTTGTTGTAAGCATCCATGCACTGAAATTTGTCGAAAGATAGGATGTAAAATGTCGAAATTGACAATTTTTAGCATAATTTGATTGATCAGGAACATGAAAACCATAAATAATTAAAACATATAAAGATAATAACAGATAAATTGTATCGGATATACTCAATGCAAGGAAAAGTATACCAGTACTAATATTTCTCAGTGTTTTACGTGAGAATGTTAATATTTGACAAATATTACCTGTAAATCCAATAATCAACATAATTATATATCCATAAAGAAAAATATTCGATGAAACAGAGACATAATATAAGTCTAATGATGAAAAATCAGAATAAGATAAAACTGAACTGTTCATGTTTTAAATGTTGACTTTAGAAAAAATATTAACTCAGTTATATGTGTGTTAAAGAATCTATAATTATTGTATTGACAAGATAATTTATGTAGATGATATGGAAATTGTCTTGTAAACACCAAATTTTATGATTAAAATATTATAAAATATAGTTTAAATAGTTTCAATTCAAATATATAGTCTACGCCAAAAATCATGAACCACTTCTTTTTGAAGACTTGTATTACAATTAGAGGCAATTAATTTAATATCATTATATGGCTATATATATCCAGGTTAAATATTATAGATTGGTAAACGACTAGCATGGATACTTAAGCACCAGAAAATCGAATACTGAAAAGTTAAGTATGCAATTAAAAATGAATATGGAGGTTGTGTATGAAAATATGAGCTTATCAGAATAGCTTGGGATGTGGGCGTTCTCTTCTTTTATGCTGGTACTCACATTCATATATCATCATTGATCTTTCCATAGATATCATAATTACTTTCATTTCTTTTTTGCATGTGTAATTTTCAGTGCTAACGTTTCCATGTCCTGATCATTGCCGTACTTGAATATTCCTGCTTAAGTTTCCGTGCTCAACTTTCATCAATCCATATATTTGTTGAATTCAGAGTAATGCTTCAATATAAACTAAATTTACCATCAATAAATAGAAACTTAAGTATTAACAAAAAATATGTTATAAAAAAAAACAGCTAGACATCATACTTAGAAATCATGTAGTTTAACCCTTTACCCCCCAATGGGTCACATATGACCCATTTGTAGACATGATCACAGAAAAATAAAGAAAGCATGAGACTGAAAAACTCTCAAGACATTATTTGTAGGGAATTTCACAAGCTACCAATTGGTAAAAAAAATATTTTGTTTCATTGCTCTGCCTTCGAGATATATGACTTACAAAATCGATAATTTTGAAAAAAATGCAAAAATTCGAAATTTTATAAACAAAATGTTCTCTATTTGCAATCGATAAAGGTCTTTTGGAATTTCTGTGCGATATTAATCGATGAAGAAGTCCACTGCTGAATTAGATCCGTTTCGAAAGCTTCATGATAACTCCGCAAATTATGCATACTAAGGAATACAATTGACCATGTTGTCACTGTTAGACAGATGGAGGGTAATCAAGAACAAAGTTAATATATGCGTTATAGACCTCAACTCATGAGAAGTTGAAATAATATTTATGATGAATTAAATTCCTTCAGACGTTACAAAATGGCTCTGAGTAAAATAGGCTTAAATTTGACAATAGATGTAAAAAAAAGCATGTATTCGTTGATGTTAATTTTTATCGGTTTACTCGTTGCGCTTTTCCTATCACTTCAACAGTATGAGATAGATGCTGCTTCTGTCCAGTCAATAATGTGGTCAAAGAAAAAAAAATTAAGTCTTATGATGTCGTTCAATTCCCATTGTCCACCACATGATTTTTACATCAATCAAACCACCCTACTCTAGGAGCAGGACATTCAGTGGATTAGGCCACACCATTGGCATATTTGACAACCTAATACTCTATTCATAAAGTTATTTCATCAGTGACTCTTCTGGAACCGCTATGGGGGGTAAAGGGTTAATCAAGAACAAAGTTCCATGAACCATCGAATCAGTATAAAATAACCTACTTCCAGAGATAATAGAGGCATTTCATTTTCTTGTAGTTTCTTTCTTTGTGTCGTTCTAATTTGTAAATGGTAATGGAAATTTTAATGAACTACTTGTCGTGCACTTGATAGCCTTTTCTATGAGTAGTATCAGTTATACGGCTTGTCCAAACGTAACGCTGTTACGTTTTTGACACACTCTTCTTCAACTATCTCGAAAAGTTTAAGAGCTAGGAAGTTCGTTCAAACGTCATTCGACGCAGCTTATCGAACTTTATTTATCATACAAAAATGGCCTTTTTTGACTGAAGTCTCAGGCATCTAGAAAGGTTTTATCATGGCGTAACGCTGTTACATAAAAGGACCCTTTTTTTCCAGTGCCGCCAAGAAAACTCTAAATTCTTGCGAAACCATTTCTTCAAATGTAATGCTCCGAGAGTCCTTTTTGTAGAGCATTGAATAGGCTTTCAGGCAGTAAAAAAGATTTTCTCTAAAACGTTTTTGCTCCGATAAAAAATGCAAAAAACAAACGTAACGCTGTTACGTTTTTCGTAACGCTGTTACACAGTTTTTTGTTGACCAATTTTGAGGCACTTAATGTACTCAGAATGACTTGATTTTTCTAAGTGTTACTGTTTTCTATGTAGACAATCCCCTATGCAAAAATGAGATTGATACATCGATCTGAGAGCTCATAAACTGAGCAGGAAGTTGGGAATTGTATCGAAGTCTCCAATTTGTTCTAAGCTGCCAAAGTCAAAAATAAATAGACCATTTTGTAGAGAATTTAATTCTGCATCGAATGGTATGTCTCTTGACCTTTGTTGAAAAAATTTCTTGGTTAAAAAATCCAAAATACGGTTTTTGAAAACTTTAAAATCCAGTTTTCGATATCAAAATCTGATTTTTATACAAAATTAATACCAAATTCGTAATCAGCGTAAAAAACTGCATCTAGTACCCCACTGAGACCTGTCCAACTCGAAAAAAAATTTTTTCAAAACTTGATCAGCGAAGTGTCGCGTTACGTGGACAAGCCGTATAGCGATATTGAACTATACATTAAAACTCAAAAAGATTTCATAAAGATAGATGTTACAGTTTAATAAAGATAATAGTTATGTTCGAAGGTGAATAAGTCAGTTTTTTTTTGATATAAATCAAGTTTCAAATCATCGGCTTACATTTTTTTCAAACTTCATGATTAACTTATGTATCAATTTACTGAAGAAATGTTTACATCAATCCCTGATTATATTTTTAGCATTGTTAACGTTTGTCTACAAGTGATGATGTTGTAGGAAGTATCAAAACCTTTCTTGACAATATGTTCAATGATTTGTATTTTATTGATTGATTAATGAAAAATAAATCTATTTCAATGATTATTATCATGACTAAAACTATTAGTTATTTCATTGTTGATAAGTGCAAAATTCAAGTTACTATTTTTCTTCGACATTGTTCTTTTCAATCTCTAAAAACAAAACTTTTACGTTTTGATATTTAGTATTGTTAATAATTTTTCATCATTCATGGCATTTATTTCAAGTGCTGTTGCCGACTAATAATAATTATGTTCAAGTATTAGTAAAAAATAAAATTTTTATATTAGAAAAAAAAGGAGTATGGGTGGTTAGTCAATTCAAAAAGAATCACACCCACACCCTCTTTGTTCTTTTTATTTTATCAAGTGATGACAAACTACAGTAATATAAAACTTGAAACTTGAATTCAATTGAGATGTCAAGTTTCAAGTTTAACATGTATGAAGCATTGATGAGAGCTGAAAATTACTATCAATTCTAACAGAACTACTCGAATTTTATACGAAGTCTTCGTATCACGTTCGAGTGTATGCAAAATTTTTGACATCAATGAACACTAATCAACAAAGAAGATAGCTTGATTTCTGAATGGGTTGGTATGATATCATATAGACTGAGCAACGAGTTGAACTTTGTTTTGTAAACTATATTGATAAAGTTTTTTGTTCTCTTTTTTCATAGTTTTTATATTGATGAGTTTCCAACAAGTGAAATATCCTTGAAATATTAAATGAAGAAAACCATAGAGTGAGTCACCTCGCGCAGCTAATATATTAACATCTTCACGAATGATTCGAACGCATTCGAATGCTTGATTTTCAATATCTGGGATATTATCTTTAGGGTTAAAGTTTTTATTTAGTGAACTTTCGATAGATTGAATGCATATTTCTTGCATTTTTTTTTCTTCATAAATAAGACCTGATGCAAAATTTCCATGAATATAACTTGAATATTTATAAAAATTTGAATTGATTCACTCATTGAAATGGTTAATCTTTTACTACCCCATAAACTTAACATAGAATTAACAATTGCTTCATATAGTAAGATGCGTTGAGTATGTAATAGTGACCCTTCTACGTGACTAAAAACCACATCACAAATAAATGACATTAAACAAGAGTTAGAAGCTATATCAAGTAGCTCAATATGTTCTGTTTTTTCTAGTTCTTTCTTAATTGCTTTATCATGATTCTCTTCTAGATTAATTCATAGAAGATCTTAAGTATCAAGTATACGCTGATGAACACAAAAAAAAACAATAGCCGACAAAATCTTTCATATATTTCATATCCATAGGTCGAATCCTATAATAAGCTAATTGGCCAAATAGTCAACTCAAATATCGATCATTCAAAGCAGAAGCCTCCATAGTCATTTGAACATAAGTATCAGCAAAGCTTTCAACAAGATTGATAATTTTTGAAAGTTCATCTGAAGCAAGAATCTCATCAAAAACATCAAGTATAATAAGAGCTTGACCTTGTTTCATGTAATCGTGAAGAGCACATAATAAATTATCAATAGAGTTTGAAGAGTTATCAACTATTGTTTTGCCCATCCATATATGCTTCCTAGTATAATCAAAAAAAGTGAGTGATGGTTGTTCTTTCAATATTACAGTATAGTTACCAAAACGAATTAGAAATGCTATACGAAGAACAAGATGATGAACAAGCCATCGAATAAAACTTGTTTTTCAACTCCACAAGTCATCCAAAATAATAATCCAATATTTCGATCGAGTAATATTTTCTTCAGTGATATCATCTTCTTTCGAATAGTGATCTCTTTCAAACATCGACATCATGTAGGAAGCTGCGATCATAATCGTCGTGATTCATTTCTTTCGAATGACTTAGATTTATCAGATTTGAATTAAATGAATGTACGAGTGAGAGAAAAGTGACATGATTTCCATTTATATTCTAATTGACTTTCATCTTCGAAAGAAATTTGATGGAAATTATGAGCAATTTAAGCAACAACATCACCATTTAGATCGATAAGAGATACACTTTTGTGTAGTTCAATACAACAACAAAGATAAACTTTGATCGTATGGAAATGTTTTTCACGTAGTAGACTAAGTTGTTCTATATTATATTTATTGATTCTCTTTTCGAATACATCCAATCTTTGTCTTATTGTTTCATCCGAAACTTTTTGAACAAAAATTTACTGATCATGATAAGCATTGAGCAGTATTTGAATTGTTGCTTTATACTTATCTGTTAAATCATCTACATGCTGAGCGAATGGTCATTGAAGTCGAAGTAATAAAGATTCGAGATCTCGTTAGATCATTCCTTTCAGTTTAGCTTAATTTTCACTACAACTAATGATCGCCTCATTGATCGCTTTTAATGTTTGTACTATATCTTCAAATATATGTTTTTTTTTCTTCTATGTCCATTGTATTCAATGCATATTAAAGTTGATTTAAGGCTATAGAAATCAGTCTCAAATATTCTTGACGTACTATGGCATGTTTTATTGGCTGTATAACTCTGCCCAGTGTTCTTAGTACTGATATAGTAGATGTCATTTTAATTTCTACACATTTATGTTAAATCAGTAAAGCATAATCAATTTAATACTAGTTAAAACATTGTACCTTGAAAAAAAAAAGAAATGTAATTAAAACTATTGCCGATGTTTTCATCTTCTGACTTCCTTAATGTGTGTGATTGTATGCGTTGCATGTGCCTCCGTCTACTCAATAGAGCTACCTTTTTATCTCTTCTTTCCTCTGACTTTCACATATAACATGCCTATTTCAAAATTTCTTTGACTCATAAAGAATGCAGCCTTGAAATATTTTTTGCTGTTATGTTGGAAAAAACCAACTATTTTTTTTTTTCTTCCGATTAAAATTGAAAGAAAAAAAGCTTCCTAGCCCAACCTCTTGAAAGTTGAACTGTCTACACAGCAATAAATCTTTCCATGGAAACTATTCATTTTGGCTGAGATTTTCGACACCTTATATTAATACTGAAATAATCTTTGTGATCAAAATTTCATATTTAACATTCAATACTTGATTGTTTTTTCATCTTATATTCTCATATTGACTAATATGTAATAAATTCGATAGAACTTGAGAAGACTCAACGAGATGATCCGTTGTGTCCTAGGCTTTGCCTAGTCCTAATAGATTTTATTTAATAAATAAAATCTCAGTTCAACCGCTTTTTTTCACTTGGAACGATTATCTTGCTACTAATTTTAGTGATAGTATGTACCAGCTAATTCCTACTTTGAATATTAAAGAAATATGATTCTCAATATGTCGTATATGAAACTGAAAAATTCTCTTGATTTTTATTATTGATTATGTTTGTTATTATTTATTTGATGCATAGTTTCTCATATCACTGTTCTTTCAACATCTTTTCAATAGATTTATGCATTAATAAACAATAAAAATATATCAATTAGAATATTCTTAGTTAAATTATTGATAAAAACTAATGAAAAAAAAAAAAAAAAAAAATCATAGCTTGTTCAATTTCGTGGTAAACAATGCTTGTTAAACATTTCTAATGCTATACGTTCATATTGTTTTTTATCAGTATCAAATAAATGACCTGCTTCTACAAAAAAAAGAGATAAAAATACAGATATAGATAGACATATAAATAAATAATACAAACCAGGATGTTTAATTTGATCTGTGCTAGGTTTATCAATAATGTTAGTTACGTCTTCAATAACCTGGAGTAAAGTTGTTGTTGGTGTCCATGCAGCATCATTAACCAAGAGATTAGTGCACACTTCACCTAAAAAAAAAATAAATAGATAATTTCAAAATAGAACAATATTCACAAATAAATTCTTATTTACCATTTTTCTCAATATTAGGATGATACATTGGATGTTTAACAAATACTTTTGGTGGTTTAAATGGAAATTGTGCTCCTAATACTATTTGTACTCGAAGAGAACCGTGTTTGAAAAGATCAGAATTTGGCAATATTCGACCAGTAATAATACACTCGTCCGATGATGATGGTTCACTTTCATCATCAAAAGGTGTTGACTCAACAATAAATTTATATGGTGCGTTACTTGTTGGTCCAATATTTTTAATTTGACTAACTAATCTGTAAATATGTTTTACTCCCTTATTTTGATCAACCATGCTGATCTCAAATAAATAATGATTTTGTGTTCTATTGTAATTTTTTTCCCCACTAAAGACACTTCATAAACGAGACCAATGGCATATATGTATGTAAAGGATGGCTTTTTTTCTTTCCTCATGTAGGGAGAAAGAGAACAAAAAAAACAAATTGCGTAGCTCTAAAAACATATGGTGAAAGGTTGTTTTACCCTATCAGAACAGAATTCCAAAAAATATTTTGTTGCATTAAAAAAAACAAACAAAGAAACTTAATAAGTGAGTGCGCGTTATATATTTGTTTTAAAAAAATAACATAAAATTACATACAGAGGATTGTACTAGAAAGTTGAAATTTGTTTTTCAAAGTATTAGCAACAAATATTATTTTTATTTGACATGATGATTGACATAAATTTTTTAAAGGTGTCAATATTCAAAAAATAGACCATTTAAATATCAAATAATTGTGTTTGAATAGAGATTTGAGAACTCGAGATTATAGTCGTACGATTATCAGACCTATGACAGTGATCTACCATTAGCACTTGTATGCAAGTAATCTGTTATAGAAATTCTAGTCAAAATTATTGATGAAGCAAAAGGCGAGACAATCAGGACTTAGTTTTTTTAAACCAAAAATTAATTTTTTTCAAGTACGAAGATAGTAATAATTTGATCAAAATCTTTTCTAACTTGTAATGACTCCTCGAAATTTAATACTATAAAAATATGATGCCAGATGATTCGTGAACAAAGTATTATCTAGCTATCAGCATCTCCATCTCCATCACATTGAGCTCGAATCAATAAAATGATCAAAAAGCCAAGCACAGGCTAGAACAAGAAAAGTTGTCAATGCGGTCTCATAAGGAGCCAAAGTATGAAACTCGTACACTGTGACTATTATACGTTTATGGTTTATAGTCGTGCCTTTCAAAATAATTTATTTTAAAAAAATCCTAAAGAAATGAGTAAATCAAAATTACAACGATGTCTTTACTTGGTACACACGTGCTGAAGTTTCATGATTTCGAAAATGCTTGCATTTTGACTGGCTATTCTAACAATTTGTTTGATTCATTTTACTTCATTATACTGTAAACATTTTATTTATATTGTCAGATGCTTCTTCAATAGATGAATTTTTTTCACCTAATATTAATATATACGATGTATGCCATACGAAGGGACAAATATCAATTGTACTCTTCGTTTTGTCGGTTCAATTATCATATTAACCTGCTGTATACATTGGTTTAATCGTTCAGTAAGCTTCCCTAGTCCACTCTCCCCAACGAAATACCCCGGGGAGTCCCCACGAAAACTCACCGGGGAATCACGACAGGGATTTGTAAAGGAGTTAGGGAGTCCCCAGGTAGTTGCAAGGGAGTTTGAGGAATCATCAGGCATTTTCAAGAGAGTTTAGAGAGAGTCACCAGGGATCTGCAAGGGAGCTTGGAGGGAGTCACCAGGGTTTGTCAAGGGAGTGGCTTCACAATAAAAAATGCAGTACATCAAACTTATCAGTGATATTATCACTGAGAGGTTTACTTACCTATCTATTTATCTGCCTGTCTATCTATCTACCTACCTTCACTACCTATCTATCTATCTACCCATCTATCTATCTATCTACCCATCTATCTATCTATCTACCTACCTATCTATTTATCTATCCACCCACCTATCTATCCATCTACCTACCTATCTATCTATCGGCCTATCTACCTATCTATCTATCTACGTACCTATCTATCTCTTGCTACCTAACTACACTGGAAAAAATAGGTTTATTACGAAACTAATGCGAGCGCTCAGATCGTCCAAGGTTTCGTATCGATATACGAAACCCTAAAAAGTTCAGTAAATCGTTTTCTGATCCTTTTTAGGTTCGGTCAATCGATGCGAAACCTGAAAGAATCTGATCGTGGGCATAGATTTTGTAAGAACCCATTTTTCTACAGTGTACTTAGCTATCCATCTACCTATCTATCCATAGATCTATCTATCTATCTGTCCATCTACCTATCTGCCTACCTATCTAGCTAGCTATTTACTTAAGTACCTACCTGCTCATCGACTACTTACCTATCTATCTATCGACATATCTATCTGCCTACCTATCTATCCAGCTTCTTGTCTTCCTACTTGTCATCCATCATATGATACTGTTGGAAGGAAAATTTCAGTCATAATATCACGAAAATATGTCATGGACTCAATTTTTCTGTACTTTGTGGAGAAAATTGTACAGAAAATAACTCTTTTGGAATTCCCCCATAGATGGACTCCCTGAGGAGTTTGTACTTTTCTCCCTCTTTCCCAAAGCCTAGGGATTCCCTAAAAAGTCCCCCGGGAACTCACTAGGGACCCCCTGGGGAGTTTTTATCTTTTGGGATTCACCAGGGAGAATAAAGGTGATTCCCTGGGGATTCACCAGGGAGTTCGTAATTTTTAAGGGACTCACCGGTGACTTTGCAGGTGAGAGTTGACTAGGGTTCCGAGCGCACCATCCGTTCTCTTGACGAACTTTCACATATATTGTTGAGTTTTGTCTAAACTTATAATTCGATTGGTTAATACTTTTCTATATTCGTCTCATTCTGACTGTGCTAGATCAATAATAACACTGCCGTACTAATCAACACCTACAAAAATATCTCTCACTGCATTAAAAACCAAAATCCTAAATATTTATAATAGTTAGAATCTATCGAGTCACAAAATGGTGTTAGCACTCTTATTGCTTATGCGCCTTTTCTTGTTGCTATGGAAACCGATATGATAGTCGTTCGCTTCCTACCATCAGGTTGCTATGGCCTAGGGAAAGCTGTAAAAGCCTCGATCTAAACTTATACTGACTATTTTCTTCGAAAATATACGCGAATTACACAAAAAATAAAGTCAATTAGCACTTCATTCTATTATAGTAGGATATTCAATTGTTATTCATTTTGTTTGTGCCAGTCAAAAACTATTCCTTTTGATACAACAAGAGATAATGATTTTTTCTGCAATATGGAACAATTAACACTCTATTTCACTGAAAACGATGTATCAATCAAATCATTTTTAATTGATTTTTTTGCTACCGACTACTATAAAAATATTTTTCAGGCTGACAATTTGATACCATAATTCGACGAGTTTATACTGGGTTGAATGAATGTGACTGTTGTCTTCATCGATATTCACAACCATCTTTTCAACTTTTTTTTTTTCTATAGAATTTGATTGCTTTGGAATATTTCCACATGTTAGCAAACACTGTACTAATATCACTGTTGATAATAACAATCTCTAGATGATTCGAGAAAAGAAATTTTGTTCAGATTCCAAATGTCTTTTGATAGAACTTGAGTATTTTCCCATGCTCTTATGAACTTCAGCAATATTGTTGTAAGTAGTATTCAAATTTAAATAATTCGGACGTAGAGATCTTTGGTAAGTTTCTAAAGTCTCGTGATGGAATTCGAACGGTTTTATGTGATTGTCTTTTTTTACTTTCTACAAATCTCAGCTAATAATAAATGTGACCTTGTTCTTTCTGAGTGTTCTTCGTTGTCTCTTCGTGTTGTATCAGGTAGATTTCTTCGGTCTTATCGAAGTTTTCCATTTGGGTCAAAATTATACCTAGTCGATACCTTCCTGTCGAACAACATATTTTGCTTCGCATATACTCAGTGAAATGTTCGAGATTTTGGTCGTCAATGTTATTGGTCAATGTGAGTTCCACTTCTCAGGGTCAATCGTTGATTGGTCTCATTTGAACGATTTAAGTGATGAAGAGATTGATTGATTGATTTATATTTATTTGAAAGAGAATATCAATCGAATCGTACAGGTTGTGCGCACTATGACTGAGTTCTGATGAAACTTACTTTTTCATACTCATGGATTGAAAGCTATTACATGCTCATATGCCATCTTTGTTTCATCTAGTCTTTTCGAATTCAATGTTGGGCATATCGTGACCTCGGTAGACAATGGAGACCTTTGCCGTGCTTCTGTTGTGAATATAATTCTTCGATACGGGTAAGTAAAAAATTTGCAAGTATACCATCGGATAGATGTATGTTCGTCATGAACTTGTTCGAAATCATTAATTATTTGCAACCCATACGAATTATAGAAGTATTTGTCTCGATAGAAATCAGCAAGTGTTTTCTTTCCTTTTTATTTGTGTGGCATATTGATGAGAGTTTCTTTGAGCAATCATGTATACATAAACGATGGACCGATACGATAGTTAAATCTTTAGCTATGATACTGTTTGCGACCGAATCGATCTGAATGAATACATCTTTCACCTTGATCCATTCTTTCGACGATTGTTGATAGTTTTGCTTGTTTCTACAAAATATATAGATTGAATTAACGATTTGTTGAAGTTGGGCAAGTGAATGTTCAAAATCTACATTAGATTTATCAGTTTTTAAACATAATCGCATGAGCGTGAAAGTTTGAACTATATGCACGCGTGATGAACTGTCCAACTAAATTTCGTTTAAGAGTATTGGAATGAAATTTTCGAAGGAAAATATGGTTTGTTTGGCATTGCTTTCCTTCAACAGGCTAATCTTGATAATCTTCTCTGATGTGACGAAAACAAACTGAAGAACCGTTATTTTTCTGCCTAAGAAACTACTCACTATCTGATAGGATAAATGATGGCAGAATGCCTGTATTGTTCCCATTCGTTGTTACCTGAAGTGCCAAGATAAACAGCGATCGCATTGTCGCTTCCATTTTGTATTACATGTTTTCTTTTATCTGCGGAGAACGATTTTTATGGTGCCATTAGAAACCTTGGCTTCCTTAGCAAATTACAAGATTTTCTTATGTAGGTGTGAGTGTGGGTAACCAATCGATCGACACCCACACCTACGTCTACATCTACACATCTACACCCGCACTATACTATAATGGTTTTGAGAGATATTCACGAAATAGAGATCAAATATAGCTCATTTGGCAACCCAAACTTCTCTGCTGGCCTTCATTCCATATGTTTAGTTTTCTTTTTTGCTTGAAAGAGCATGTCCGGATGCAGGGTATGGCAGAGTGCTTTTTTTGTAAATTTTTATTTTTTTTTGAGAATGACGGGGATGAAAAATTCAACGGCTCAGAAAACATCCACGAAATGACGCTGTAATTATACGGGCACTTTTTTATATAATAGTAATAGAGCTTAATGCAAAAAAAGAAATCTGTCATGGCCTGTATCTTTATGTGCTATTTCGAATGAAAAAAGTCATTGATAACAATGCAGCTCCTTTGAGAGTTCTGGAATGCACGATCAGAAAACCATAATTTGAGAAAAAAACAAATAGGTTTTCCGATTTTGCTGGAAAAAGCATATTCTTCAACGGTATGGGTGTAAGTGTGGGTCTGGACTATAAGTATAAGCGCGAGAGCGAGTGTAGATGAAGGGAAGAGTCACATCCCACTCACACCCAAACCTTATGTATACCCTCCTTGTGAGGCCCCTTAGAGAAAAAAACTATTGTACAAAACTTTAATATCATGAATGAATCAAGCTTTACATCGATTAATCTAATAACTTTGATCCAATGAAGATTATTTGATGGTGGAGATTATTCGTTCATGTTCAGCTCTTTAATTATATTATTCTTTGAAATATGCCACTAGACTCTTTCTAAAGAATAAAACGTCGAGTTTCAATGTCTTTTCTTTACAATTTAATGCTATTAAATATTTATGTCATCACTTTTTATTAAGTATTCCAGTATTAGACTATTGCATGCTGTGATGACAAACTTTTGATATCGTTTGCAAAAGCAGGTGTTGTGATTTATAAAAGTTGTTTTTATAAAAGACGTAGGCTTTTCCTATTAAAGAAAAGAGAGTTTTATCTTTCATTAAGAGAATATTTAACTAGCTGATAAGAAATTTCTTTACGTAGTTCTGATAATATTGAACAACAGAAAAACGACATTTGGCTCATGACTTTTGTGGCATCGATGGATGCAAGAACTTATTGAAAACGTAACGGCCTGTTTTAAGAAGTGTGACGCACATAAAAAAAGGATTTACTCAAGGCCGGAAGAACATTTTTATTTGCTCGTTTCTGTCGACAAATAATTGCATGTACACTGTCGATGCATTATAATGTAAAATATATTCTGTTAGATCTCTCCGTTTTGAAGACATTTCATTAGATGGTAAAATTATGATCAACTATAAGGTATAGATGAATATCAGTCCTATTCAAATCAGTATGAACGAGATTAGCTTCTTTTTCGG
Organism: Rotaria sp. Silwood1; assembly: GCA_905250075.1. Classification (NCBI taxonomy): domain Eukaryota; kingdom Metazoa; phylum Rotifera; class Eurotatoria; order Philodinida; family Philodinidae; genus Rotaria; species Rotaria sp. Silwood1. The sequence goes on along the minus strand of CAJNOP010000102.1, from coordinate 308,457 downwards.
TAATATGTGATGCTGCTGTTGATTCCATTTTCTTGCCCTTTCTAAATCTAAGTTGGAGAAAAGTATTTGTCTTTTGCTAGATAATATTCATAGTTATTGATGATGAGGATTCGAAGAAGATTAAGACAGCTTAAGCTCTTCAGATTCATCTGTATTTATTCAGTACTAGACTTGAAACTTCTCAATAAGAAAAACAGTACAACTTCCGTATGTTAAGAAAAGATTTGAAAACAGGCTTACAGCATGGATGATGTGCGAGAACTAACAAAACGAAAAATATCCTAATCGTTAGAAAAAGAGATAAAACAACTCAAACCTCTCCCGTGAATAGTATAAAATCATGTCGTTTTGATGTCGTGATACGCCATCCAAAATCAGGAAACACTTTTTCCCCATGACGTTAATGATATCGTTTAAGTTTATTTCCACCTAAATAAAGATAAGTATTATGAAGAACGTAATTTTGCCGTATGTTATCCTATTTACACCGTTATTTGCATTCCATGGCTTAATTTGTCTACATACAGTAGGTAATTAATAAAATTTTGTAAGCTTTCTCTTATGTTGAAACGTTTTACTTCATAAATAGCAATCGAATGTAGAGATTATCATGCATAAAATACATCTATAGTATACCTACAAAGACAGGAAACACAAATATAATCATTAGATGCGGCGAATTATAATCAAAAATGCATTTGACAAACTAGTTATTCTAACACAAATAAATACTTCCTTATAATAGAAGATCCAGCCTCTTTTTTATGCCTAAACATACAAACTCTTCAAGTGTGGATCTTCTACTATGTCTTGTTTATGTTTATAACTTTAAATAAAAAGAGCTTTCCAAAAAATAAAATCGGTGTAAAGATTCGGGTGCTCATGAAAAGCTATAATAAAAACCATATCTTGGCTTCTTTCAGTTCAACGAGATCATGGTTGTGAACTTCTTTCTTTGATATTACAAAGCTTTTCTTTACTGCTTAGTGAAGAAACCACGATCCATCAAATTCTAAGAAATGACCACGACTACTGCTGCTTAATATCACCAATTGAAACCAATATTTCACTTCGGGTAAAAGTAAAATACGCTCTCACCCACTCTGACCGCCGTTTAAATCGAAAATAGTATCAATCGATGGAGCATACAATTATCCATTCATGAGACTCCATTCCGACCCATTTTCTTCAAAAAATCTTAGACAAAGGAATCAAATATCATTTTTATGTGTCCACTCTTACCCAGGTCTTAACAAGATGGTGTAAGTATGGGTGTGAGTTCAGTCGGAGTGTGGATGTGGATAGGCTTGAACCGTGGATGGAGTGTGATTGGGTATGGACGTGAGCGTGGGATGTGGGTAAGGTGTGGATGAAAGAAGGCCCACATCCAGACACACAAATAAACACTTCTATATTCACACCTCGCTTACCCACAGCGAACCACACCAAATCTCATACCCACCACACATACAGTACGTCCACACCCACACCCAATCTCATAGGGTGTAGATATAGGAGTATGTGATGGGTGTGAGATTGGGTTTCGGTGTTGGATGTGTGCGTAGTGGTTGTGGGTATCAGTTTGGCCGTGGATGTGAGCGGGGCGTGAATATGGTAGGGCGTGGATATGGGTTCATCGTGGCTGTAAACGGGGTGTGGATACGAGAGTGCGTATTTGTGTGTCTGGATGTGGGCCTTCTTCCATCCACACCTTACCCACATCCCACTCCCATACCCAATCACACGTCACGCATAGTTCAAACCTATCCAGATCCACACTTCGACCCAACCCACACCCATGCCTACATGCTCTTGCTAAGACCTGGATGAGAGTGGGGTCAGAGCGGGTGAAAGTGGACTCATAAAAATGATATTTGATTCCTTTGTCTAAGGTTTTTTGAAGAAAATGGGTTGGAGTGGGGTCTCAAGAATGAAGAATTTTATGCTTTATCAATTGATACTATTTTCGAATTAAACGGCGGTCAGAGTGGGTGAGAGCGCATTTTACTAATACCTTTTCACTTCGAGCAGTTCAACACATTGCTTTTGAAGCTTTTTTTCTGTGTAGCTATGATCGATGAACACATTCTTATGTCATTAACGTCCGAAGTTCACAATTAATGTGAATGTCTCGGGATTCTCATAGACATAAACGATGAATAACGTTGAGATCTGCAGCAGTGTCAAATAACCAGAAAATCGGAGAAGCACAGAAAAATGTGAGAGATGCATCTCTCTGTGGAGATGCCGCCTTTTCCGCACTTCTCCACAAGGAGTTGCGTCATCTTCCGAATCGACATCTTTCAGCATCTCTCAATGAAATCTATTTTTTTACCTTCAGGCTTTAATCCATGCGGGAGCTGGTGGAACATACCGCCTCTTTCTGCACTTCCCCAACTCTCAGATTTCCTAGATATATGACACCTCTCAAGATTTAGTATGCAATGAATCGAAAGCGCATAATCGTCGAATACACTAGTTCAATGAAGGAACAAGTATATTAGAAATGGAATAGTGATAAAAAATAGTACATGTGAACTCATAATATCAAGAGAACTTGAAGAGAGAGAATCAAGGAGAAAAAAAGAATATGTGTCCAAAATATAAATAACACATAAACAAAAGTGTTTCAAACCTGTTACACATTCTTGTAGACATATTCTCAGTTATAAGAGACACTTTGAAGTAGATATTCTACACTTTACTATAGCAAAGTGAAATAGGACAAATAAGATCTGCTCTTCAGGTTACTAACGACAGAACTGATATTTTTATAAAATTTTTTTTTTTCAATTTGCTTTCAAGATATTTTTTGTAATATTGTTGTATAATTGAGTTAAAAGTTTTTCGATGATTCTGCAACATATCCTGTGGGTTTTAATTTTAACGCGGCAAGTTATTCAAGCAAGGTTTAATTTGTATTATACAGACCAGACAAGTAACGGTAATAGGCAATTTGATTGCTTATATTACGAAGTACCTGGCCTCAAGAGCCAGCATCTATTTCCGACACAGAATTTCAAAACTAATTATCAAATTATTCCGTATTGTATACGTCCAATTTCACAGAGCGAAATTCACCATGAAATAAATGAAGGAAAGGTTTTATCTCGATTGACATTTGAAGAATTGCGAACAAAGCAGGTAACTATACGAGACTTGCTTTTATGGTCGGCTCCAATTGATCTTATTGAACGTTATGATGAATATCTTGATTCACCATCGAATACATTATCGAGACTTGATATGTTCTACAATTGTTCGTCATTATGGTTTGGAGTATTTTGTCAATATACATTTAAATCAGGTTCATCATTCAATAGAGTTGTCAACTTGACTTTTAAGGCACAAAACTTCCTTAGAATGTCGAATATGACATGTTATATACATTTAAAATGTAATCGAGGATCAACACATACGTGTCTTGATTGGCGTGAAATTTGTGATAGAAAAGTCGATTGTATAGGAAACGATATCGATGAAATGGGTTGTTTTGAACTTGAACTTAATGAATGCGAAGAAAACGAGTTTCGTTGTCATAATGGAATATGCATACCAGAAGAATTCATGGATGAAGGTCCATACTATCCTGATTGTTTGGATGGAACCGATGAAGACAATCACATGATTTTACATTATTTGCGACCTATTTCTTCGTTTGTTTGTTCAGAGGAACCGGCGTTTTGGTGCGAAGAAACAGACTATGCTAAACTCCCTCGTTTTTTTGTATGTGGTGATGGAGAACGTAGTGATAAAGAAATATTTTATATTTCTACTCACAATCTGTTGGCTATACGGTCGTGTACTAATTGGAGAGATTTACGTATTAAGGAATCTCTATTTGCATATGTTGAAGATTCAGCATTGTCATATGAATGCTGGTTTTTTCTCCAATGTTCTGCAGGTTACCATGATGAATTAGATTGTAGTATATTATGTGATTACAATGACGAGCATGCTTGTTATATTAATATTACAAACATATGTGGAACAAGTTTTGTTATTTTCCCCCAACGACCTATTCTTCAAGGACATGTTTTATTCGTCTATTTAACAAACAAAACGATCTATTATATTGTAAACAGACCATCAATGTTTCCTGATTATGTTTGCTATGATATAAGAAAATGTCCTTTTCTTCCATCTATTTCAATTTTAAATATAAATGGTACAACTTGTCGAACAACAGAAGAACTAGATCTTCATCAATTTATTGATATTATTAATCTTTTTCAAGGTTGTTTGATTGTCATTGAAAACGAACTAAAAATTAATTATTCACAATCGTCATCATTGTTTCAATGTCCAGGCACAACGAAATACATTTCGAAACATCGAGTTCTCGATGGTGTTCATGATTGTTATAAAGGTGCTGACGAAAAACATATCGATACATGCCAATGGAAACATAAACATCGTTTTAAATGTTCGTCCGAAAATAAATGTATATCAGACGTTCAACTTCGAAATTCTATACAAGATTGTCTTGGAGGTGAAGATGAAATTTCAAATATTTCTAAACAAATAGTATATCAAAAATTATGTAACGGATTCGTACATATGTCATCTGTTCTTATCGATGGCATGAATGAAACAGATGAAACACATTGTGATAATTGGCCATGTAATAATTTATATACTCGATGTGATGGAGCTTGGAATTGTTTAAATGGAGCTGATGAATTAAATTGTGTATTAACAAATTGTCCTCGAGATACTCATGAATGTATCTCACCGATAACAAAAAAAATCATTTGTCTACCTGTTCATCAAGCTGGAAATGGAATTGTCGATTGTCTCGGATCTACAGATGAAAGAACATTTTGTCGATTAACATATCCAAAGAATTATAAATTGAGGTATAAGTGTTGGAATGAAACAATATGCATTCCTAATAACTACTTTTGCGGGAACGATTTATGTTTCTTCGATGAATTACATAACTGTTCAAAAGATATTAGAGATGTTATCAATCGTTTATATGAAGATAAAAAACTTGAAATTCCTGATTATGAACATTTTATGCTTGAACCTCCAAAGACGATCGTGTCCTCATTAATCATGGAGAGAAATTTTCTCTTGAATCCAACTCATTCAATATTTGATTTGGAAACATCTTTTGAGCAATCGAATTCATTAATCAAGTTGACTACGAATCAAGAAAATGCGATATTAAACAAACAATTTCGTAATGTTCGAACTGATACATGTAATCGTGGGATTGGAATTTATGTTGGAATTTCAACGACAATAGAGTGTCTTTGTCCTCCAAGTTATTATGGAGATCGATGCCAATTTCAAAGTCAACATGTTAGTTTAATACTTCAGTTTTCTTCGATGTGTGAAACGAATTGCCAAGGAGTATTTGGTATTGTGATTACTCTGATCGATCAAGATAATATTATTCATGATTATGAACAAATAACATATACGACTATATATAAATGTGAAAATAAATATTTTAATTATCTTCTATATAAATCACGACCAAAAGATATGACAAAAACTTATAATATAAGAATCGATGCTTACAACAAAATAAATATGTCTTATTATGCTAGTTGGATTTTGCCAGTCAAATTTCTTTTTCTTCCTGTGAATAGAATATCTGCTCATCTAATAATTCCTGTTGATGCAGTTTCTTCTGTCAATAATTGTTCAATATTTTGTGGTCATGGCCAATGTTTAACATATGTTAATAATCGAAATCAATATTTTTGTTATTGTGATTCAGGTTGGTCTGGTATTAATTGTACAATATCACACAAATGTGATTGTTCATTAGATTCGATATGTCTTGGTCATACGAATAATCAATCCATCTGTCTCTGTTCACTTAGAAAATATGGACGACGTTGTCGATTTCCATCTATTTGTCAAGAGGAAATTTGTAAAAATAATGGCCTATGTATTCCTGATGATCAACGTATATCACCAAATACTTTTTTATGTTTATGTCCATCTGAATTTACAGGTACAACTTGTGAACTATTCGAATCAACAATACATATATCATTTCATCATATTGAAATTCCTCGTTCTATTCTTGTTCATTTCATTACAATACAAATTAAAGCTGATCCAATGCGTACAACAATATCTAGAAAAATTCCGTATGATCAAAATATGGCAATAGTTCACATATCGATACCATTTCATATAATTATTGTTCAAATTTCTAATGAATATTTTCTTGGATATGTTAAAGCAAATTATAATTCTTCATTAATAACTAAAATTCAAATAAATCCAGAACAACGATGTCCACATGTTCAAGAATTATTTCATAATGATACAATATTATCATATCCATTATTACGTCGTGTTAAATATTATCATCTACTTTGTAAAAATCGACCTCAATTAAAATGGTTTCATGATAATGAACAATTTATATGTTTGTGCAATGAAGAACAGTATGCAAATTGTTTTCCATTTGACTTCAAACCAATATACACTTGTAAAGGATTTGGAGATTGTCAAAATGATGGTCAATGTTTTGCAGATCGTCCAAATTGTCCACATTCAATATTTTGTGTTTGTAAGGACTGTTTCTATGGAAGTAAATGTCAATTTACTACAAAAGGTTTTGGACTTTCACTTGATGCCATTCTTGGTTATCAAATTCAACCAAAACTATCAATTAATCGTCAACCAATTATTGTAAAAATTAGTATTGCTTTAACTACGATCATGTTAGTCATTGGTCTTATCAATAGTTCTATTTCAATAATGACTTTTCAAAGAAAACAATTAAATGAATCAGGCTGTAGATATTATCTTTTAACTGCATCAATTGTTTCATTATGCGTATCAATTTTATTCTCAATTAAATTTTTGATGTTAATTCTTTCACAAATCGATTTTATAAAAAACAAAACTGTTCTACAAATATCTTGTATTTCAATTGATTTTTTTCTTCGATTGTATTCAATAATTGTCGATTGGCTTAATGCAAGTGTTGCCATTGATAGAGCATTTACAGTAACAATGAGCATAAAATTTAATAAGACCAAAAGTAAACGAGTTGCTCGTTGGGTTATTATTGGTATTTTTTTAGTTAATATCATTAGTATTCTACATGATCCAATGAATCGTAAACTTATTTATGATCAAGCAGAACAAAGAAGATGGTGTTTAGTTCAATATTCATCTTCGTTTGAAAGATATAATTCAGCAATAAATATAATTCATTTTTCAATTCCATTTTTGATAAATATTCTTACATCGATACTTATTATTGTTGTTGCTGCTCGAACAAGTTTTAAAGCTCGAAAACAAGAAACTTATCGAGATCATCTAAAAAAACAACTTCGTTTACACAAACATTTACTTATCAGTTCAACCATTTTAGTTTTACTTGCTACACCTCGTTTAATAATTTCATTCACATCTGGTTGTATGAAATCGGCTCGAAATCCATCATTTTATCTTGCTGGTTACTTTATTTCATTTATTCCACCGTCTCTTACATTCATTGTATTCGTTATACCTTCAAGTGTGTACAAAAAAGAATTTTATATGACAAGTAAAAGACTTCGAACACTTGTTCTGCGAACATTGAGCATTC
>CAJNOP010000102.1:227999-300877 GCA_905250075.1 Rotaria sp. Silwood1 | reverse complement strand
CATAGGAAAGCCCTGTAGGACCTATGGGTACCCTCTTAGGATAGCCCCTGAGGACCTATAGGTGGCGCATAGGATAGCCCTTGACGATCTATAAATACCCCATAAAATAGCTCCTGGAGAACTCTCCCTTAGAGTCTTATTTGACCTTTGACCCGGCACAGAGAAGCACACAGACACACACACACTGAACATTATATATATAGATTTCTTTCATTAATGTAATAAAAATATAAAATTCATTCTGAAATGCTTTTCGACACAATTTAACTTACAGCGATTTCAGGTTTTCAAATGAAAAAAAATAAAGTTGAAAGAAGTTTAGTTGGCAGAATTTCTTCTAATTATTATCAACTAAGTGTAGTTAATTATATTGAAAATAATTTTTAAATGCAAAAATAAAGTAAAAATTATTCGAATTGAAAATAAATTAAATTTTTTTGATATTATAATTTAATTTAAACCTTAATTGTTTAAAAATACATAAGATGGCATTCTTGCTACAATATGAACATTATGTTTGGTACTTACTTCTACTTTTTTGTTTGCTTCAATACACTTTTTCATTTTTCACACGAAAGTACAAAATATATTGTCAATCGTTCACTTCAACATTGATAATGGAGGACTCTCTAACTGCTATTCTAATCAGAAAAGAAATCAATAACATCGATAACAATCAACACATATATTGGTATAAACTTAATAATTTTCATGAATTTTTGTAATCGTCGTATAATAAACCATAATTAACTCTTAATAATGCAGTTCCTAGTACAAGATAGACAGTGAAATGTTTGCTATTCTACTATCTGGTTTATGTTCTACATGTATCCGTATTTTATGAATCGGCTGGTTCTAACGAAGCATACAGATATTTAAAAAATTGATTGACTTATATTTCACTACTTTTTCTTCTTGGTACGAATCAATTTGAACAAGTTAGTATGACAGACTGCAAGATATCTCTTCATTCATCTTCATTCCAATCTCATTCATACCATAAAATAATGTTGATGTCTATATCGACTATTTGATCCGGATGTACATCCGAAAATTACATTGATAAGGCAAGAGTAATTTAAGTGTATTCAAAACAATGCATTCTATTCAATTCGAGACAAATAAAATCTACACAGGTACATCATCATTTTATTATCAATAGATTCTGGACTCCTTTATAATGTCACACCCATACCTCTCATAGGCACATACAGATGGATCGATCGTAAAGAAGAAGACGGAGCCATAAACGGCTGTATCTTCATCGTACACAGTCATACTCAGCGTCTTGATGTGTCATAGCCAGCCATCGTGCCTCTCGACTCAGGTGATTCTTAAGTTTGGAAATCCATGCATTGGGGACTTGCAAGATGATGAGAGTATCGTGGATGTAACAATAATGTGAGCATAATGGATATGAAAGTTGGTAGTTCCAACTTGAAACTTTCACAATGCTTATGTGTGAATCATCAAATGTTTATTGACAGTAGTCAACTAGATCAAAGCAATATACGCCTACTACTACCGTGAGAAGGAATTATGTTTTATCTGGTTATGAGCAATATAATCCGTTGTTAATTTTATATATTCTCTTTTTTCTCAACCTTTTTATCCGAACTGCGAAATATTCTGGTCTACATAAGATATTGCTGATTTCACTTATTCGGTTACGAAGCCAATCGAAAACGGAAGAGCAGCTCTTCGTGAATATGTTTAAACCATAGTTGCATAAGCTTTTTTCATACAGTTGATTGTAGAAATGAAGTTATATCTATTTTCACTCTTCACAAGTAAGCGCATCTACTTTAGCTCGGTAACAATTTAATAATTTTTCGAAGAACCAATGGCAATTATCTTAAAGGCAAAAAAGCTGTTTTGTTCAAAAACATTAAACCGTTGACATGAAAATCGTTTTGCACATATATCATCGAAAGATTTCACAATTTCTATAATAATACATATTTCACAACCATAATATGTACAAAATAAAAAAATATAGAAATATTCTGTATAAAGTAATCCAGAGACTTACCACATTGCTATTGCCTGCTTTCGTGTTTATTTCTCAAGGTTCCTTTCTTTATGAAAAACAAACATGATCTTCTGTTGAATGAAAAGCAGAGAAAAATCGATAAACTTCATTTTAAGACAACTTTCTTTTAAAGTCTTCCACTGTCTTTCATTGCCATTTATACTGTAAGCAGCGCTTCATTCAACGTGACACGTAACAAAAAGCCTACGGCCAAATCATCTCCAACAGCTAGATTCAACCACCAGACAGACAGACATAAAACAGTACACCACTATGAGTGCGCCGGTTCAGTGCAGCTTTAAATATGGAAGCGGTATTGGCATTGGAACGTCCGCTGGTCTTGTTATCTTTTTTTGCTTTGTTGCCTAGTGTTGTAAAGAATGAGAGAAATATGGAAGCATCCTTTTAAATCAATATAAAAAAACAAACGAGAAAATGTATCCCTCAATCTAAAGTATTGTAAAGGGTACTGTTGGATAAGGCCGTAAATCAACCCGGTCTTTAGAACTTTGCCTAACATTCTTTTCAAACATCAATATGATGCTACGAATTTGTACGGACAGCTCCGCTATTATGTGCGTATGGGAGTGATTGTGAACAGGACTGGGCATGTAGTGTGCATCCGTTTGTAGTCCAGAAGGAAACACTGACTGGAACAATTAACTACACCGTAGATAACGCTTACACTAGTACTATCACGCATAACAACACCTGAGTCTTCTTAATGAAGCATTTACGCTCGGAAGAATCAAACTATTCATTTGAAAACGCATCAATACAAAAGTTTGAAAAATCTTCTAGTAAAATAAGAACTGTGATTGCGTTATGCCGGTGTGGGTGTGGGTGCCAGTGTAGATCACATCTATACCCACATCTTACTTGAAGTCACTTGAAATCACATGAAATCATTGCCGTAGCATATATATATATCAATTTCTCAAAATGTTGGATAGTCAATAGAAGAAAAACAAGAGTAACAGTTTCTGATATGGTTTTTGTTGACTTTATTGCAAAAGGAATAATGAATTAATGACGCATTCTCAGACAAATCTCATAAACAAATTTGTAACCGATTTATATTGAAATTCATCTTTCTATCAAATAATTCATGAAGTATTTGATGTAAATAGTTCTACACACAAGAAAGAGATCAGCAAGGCAGTTGAAAATCTGTATCGTCACTGCCTTACCAAGGGTCTAACATAGAAATAGATGCCTTTTTTTTTTGCATTTTTTCACCATCATGCAACAATTACTATTTCACTTATTCCATAAAATCAAATGAAGTACATGCACTTAATTCATATAAATTCATTTAAAAAACAAAATACAAAAATAGAGTGAATTATAGAAATCCAACAAAAAAGGCGAGTAAATGATAGTTGAATAAATAATTGTGTCTTCCAAGGATGGTGAGAAGTGCTGAGGATGTGGGGGTGTGGTTGTGAGTATTCCTTCGATTCATACCCACACCTACATCGACGCCCACACCATACCCTGATGGTGATTGCTGTATTTGAATTGTTGTGTAGAACGTTTGACTACTAGAGAAAACTTTCCACATGAGACCATCCAGTGAAAAGACATAAGGTACCTCTAGATAGTTCGATTGATGTGCACTTCGACTTTGTCTATTAACAGAATAAATTAAGTGATACTTTCAATCGGTATTCACTGAGCAATGACACATGTTATCCATGTTTACAGTTTTTATCAATAAAAAGTCTTACTAAATAATACCTTCATGGTTTTCAATTGAAACATATGCTAGTAACAATTGAGATTATCTTTGACCTGGTTTACTTCAATCTAAATTGTTTCTAGTACACTAAATAACTTTGTTAACCTGTTTATCAAGAACAATAAATTGAATACAAGCAATAAATAGTGCAATCCATCAATGTTTTCTTGATAGTAGTTATGCGTGTATACTGAAAACTTTTACGAAATATATATAAGAATTGATGATAGTAAAAATGCAATTGATCCCGCCAGAAAAGCAACACTACCTTCGATTTTATAATGGTCACTAGCTAGAAAAAGTGCAATACCAATCAGGAATCCACAATAACCAAGTAATGATAGGAAATTTAATAGCTTCATTATTGTAAAACTTGCAGATTTCATTTGTAATCGAATCAAAAGCCATATACTACTCACTGCGCCTAGGCTTGAACCACAGATAAACATCCAGTTTCCGAGTGTGAAACCAGACGCACCAAATGTAGGCCAAAACGCCATTGAACCAATCGAAAATAAGAGACCATTAACGATTCCGAGTGTATTGCGACAGAGTGACACTGCTAAGTCTATATCGTCTGGTTTAGTCGCAGTAGGAAGTGAGCAATTATTATTAAAAGAAATTCTTTGAAAATCGGTAATTAGTTCCTGCATTGAGCCGAAAAACATAAAAACCGAACCAAAGAAATAGTTCAATACAGCAGCTTTGTAGAGTGTCTCGATTCTTGAAAAGTGAGGAAGGAAAATGATTGAACCCAAGACAAAAAGAAATGAACTCATAAGATAAAATAAAGTATTAACGTGAAATTTCCAGTTAATTTTAATTGAATGCATTATATTTTGTACAAATAAACAGAACATGGTTCTAAACAAGTGACACCAAAATGTGTGTTGTCGTTTTTCTTTCTTCGGCCTATTTTAAATCTAGGAATAACATCAACTAAGTAGAATAAAACAAAATACACGAACAAAATGTCTCAGGAGATAATCCGTCAAAATGTCATATCATTTAGAACTCGTATTTTAAGGGTTATATGAAGTATCAAAACAGAATACTTCTGTCCTTAAAAAGTTCGCGACCATGTGCTTTCTACCGAAAGCAATGTCTATTTTACTATGACTTTGGCTGATGCTTAGGCTTTTTCTTGAAAACTTCGAATGAGCGAATTTCGAGCTAAAATTTTATCTGTTATCAGCTTTAATACCTATAAGAATGATCTGATATTTTCAACTGAAACAATGTGTTCTGTCTCCAAGATATTCAGTAGCCAAAAAACGTACTACTTGTCGAAATATACAGATATTAGAGCTGATTGCTGACAAAATTTCAGCCTAAAGCTCACTCATTCGAATTTTTCAAAAAAGCCGTGAGCATCGCCAAAACCGTAATAAAATGGGCATTACTTTCTGCAAAAGGCGCATGGGCACGAACCCTTTTACGGTAGAACTATGCTTTTTCGTGCTTCATATAGTCCCCTAAATATGAGTTGAAAACGATAGGACATCTTGAATGGGTTCTTCATCAGACAAAAAGTCTTCAGCACTATCTCTGTTGGAAAAAAATTAGAAACATGATGGATCTGGTATTAATTAAAATACGCTCTAACTCACTCTAGCTGCCATTTAGCTCGAAATTAATATCAATTGATAGAGTTTTGCATTCTACATTCATGAGACCCCAATTCAAGCCATTGTAAGTCATCTCTACTCAAAACTCAAAAAGAAACTAATTTTTGACATGAAAACAACTATGAAAGTAACTCTTCGATACATCTGAACATATTCAACATATGGTTATGTTGCTCGTTGTTATTTAATGAGTCCTTCGTACTCTTTTTTTTCAGAACTATTTTTCCATGCATACATATATAACTAAAGAAATGAATTTTATATATGCACAATAGAATAAGTCATATTTCTTTTATTATTATTTTTTGTTCTGTTTTTGAAATTAATTTCTTTGTTCTGTTACACATGAAAAGTGTATTACTAGTACAGAAATATGAATGAAAATTTATCCTTGTTTGTTGCATATCATACTGTGCGATTTATATCGTTTAATACATGAAACGATGTTAAAAGTTTTACTTATATCTGTAACAGAGCGTTGTGGCTGTGAACAATAGCAATTTCGAAATAAAAACCAGAAAAAAAAGGCAATTGTGAAAGAAATATGACTCATTCTGTTGCGCATGTATAAAATTCATTTTTTTAATTATATATGTATGTATAGAAAAATAGTTCTGAAAAAAGAGGACGTAGGACTCATTGAAAAACAGTGAGAGACATAATCATAGGTTGAATATGTTCAGATATATTGAAGAGTTACTTTCATAGTTGTTTTCTTGTCAAAAATTAGTTTCTTTTTGAGATTTGAGTAAGAATATTTTAGAGTGGATTAGGGCGTAATTTACTGATACCCTGATTGATCTATTTCACATGAACATGAATATGGTTGTTATAATTTTCTCAGTTCGTCACAAGATCAAGCAATAATCATCTCCAAGTCTTTGTGACGCCTTTTAATAATAACTAACATACCACTTACGAGGGTGTGAGTGTGGCTAAATAGAGAACTACCGCAACAATCACAACTGCATCCATCCAAACTGTTAAAACTGTTTGATATAGCCCAGAAACCATGTTTAAAGGGTGATCATGCGTTAAACAATTAAACTTTATAAACTAGTTTATACATTGGTTTCTTCGTTTACTTGTCTGGGTTGGAATCCTATTGAATTATTTGTTGCACCTACGTGTTCTATTTATCAGTAGAATATGAGATGAAATGGCACCAACTACTTGGTGAGGCTCTCACATTAATAAATACAATAAAGTAGATCTTCTATGGCAAATAATCTGCTACAACCAAAACATCGGTTTGATAAATAAAACTATTTAAAACACAAGAATACTTTTTGAACCTTTAAAAGAATGCTGGGATACAAAATAATCATCTGTGATCTTTTAACAAAGTCAAATAAATCATTTTCTGTATCTCGAACTGTTACTGTGTGAAGACGTTGAAGATGAAAAATTGAATTTTCGAAAACTCGACATTGTTTTCTTTTTCTTTATAATGAAAATGGAAAATCGAACTTCGATATATCCCAGTGAAAAGTGTTGGCTACACTTAAAGACCAAACTTAGATTTTGATTACATAAAATAGCGAATTAAAATTCAAAATATTGAATACCAAGAATGGAAAAAAAACGATTAGAATGTAAGAAAGAAGAAAAGAAAAAAGCTTCTAATGTTTAGCCTGAAATATCACATATAGCTCAGCAATATCTCATTTTGAAGAAAAACCATTTCTCTATATGAATTTATGTTTCGATAAGTTTTCACTGTTCAAAACACATGTGGAGAATCTTAGCAAATTGAATGGTGATAAAATACAATTTTCCGTAATCGGTCTAAAAAAATTCATAACTCCAGAAGAAAAAGTTAGAGAGAGAGAGAGAGAGAGAGAGAGAGAGAGAGCTGAGCGATGTGTCATTTTGTTGGAGAAACTTAACTGTATATAGTGGCATATCTAACTCGAAAATTGAAACTCTTAATAACAAGGAGAACAAGGAATATTCTCGAACAAATTCCGTTTTCAATTTTGATCGCAGTTAACTGATGGCAAAGAAAACTTCGTTCTATTGGTATATTAGCTTCAATCAATGCGTCTTTTGAGTCGAAGTCAGATAGCTATTGGATAGCTAGTCTTTTGTATTTGGAACTTTGCAACTATGGTCGGTACAGCAGTAAGCTTAAACTTTCAAACTTGTGATGTCTTCTGCGATGACTCGAAAACAACACTTAAAGGTGAGAAAAAAAAATTTTCTATAAAACTTGAGCAGTTTTCTGTATTAATTATTTGTATATATAGTGATATTTAAAAATATCTGCTCGTTCGAACGGTGTTCGAAATGAGACTCTTGCATCAATAGTAAAAGCGACATATCAAAAACAAAAATTACTCTCAACTTTTCTTCGTCTCGGTATAGTCACATATCTCTGCTATTTGGATGATGAAACAGCTCCTGAATCAATATAATATCGTTTATTGACACAATTATGAAAAGTAAGTCAAGTTTTCGACTTCAACATATTGTAAATTTTACTTTAATACTGTCGTACTACAGCTTATCATTGTATATGTAACTTGTTGGTAAGCACAGCCATAATAATTACAATTGTCTATGCACGTCCAATCATTTATAAAGTATTCTATATCATATTCATATGCTCATTTTGATGATTTTTATTCAAAATTTTCATCAAAAGATTTACTATTATCATGCCATCATGTACCAGCTTTTAATCTTGTTAGTATGGTGATTCAGTAAAATAAAGTAAGCACAAACTATGCTATTTTTCTTCATGATTTAGTACACAAATTGAGATACAAAAGAAACCAATTTCTTGTTTAAAAGAATCGAATCGAAAGTAGAAAGATTTAATAGAAAATAAAATGAAGTGACAGTGCTATTTGAAAACAGACTTACATCGATAATTCAACTATGCAGAATTGATTTTGAAAAACAAATATCAGCGTCATTTATTCTAATTTTTAAGAACGTCCAAATAGGAGTGACATAGTATGCGCATGTATGTAAATCTTTTCTTTTTGATTTTAATGACCTACTTGAAGGATGCGAGAAACATTTCTTTTTATCCATCATAAATGTCTCATAAGTATTGTAATCTCATATTATTTATGTTATTTTATCATATTTTTATCTAGAATACTTTAAATGCTGAATCACGAGCCTTATCAAGGATGAACTATCATACAGTAATTGATTAAAAAGCATTAATAATACGGCAAGTTCATTTGATACCATTTCTAAACTTCTCATAAAGTTCCTTTGAGAATTTCTGTGATAGCAAAACCTTTATGCTTCTCATGATTGATAAAATATGTTTTGATAAACGGATGTTTCAAGGAATTTTTCAGTCTCAGTTTTTAGACCTACTTATTTCGTACAAAAATTTTGAAAACTATACTACCGTATAGTGTGTATGTAATTTACAGAAATCATCTTTATTCCAAGTCATCGTGATATGACGAGTGTTTAGTCTGTGAAAGAAAACTGGATACGATAATAAATGTGATTAGCTGCACTCATTTATTGTATTCTACCTGTTGGTAGATCAATAGCGTCATCATCTAATTTTC
Source organism: Rotaria sp. Silwood1 (assembly GCA_905250075.1). Lineage (NCBI taxonomy): Eukaryota > Metazoa > Rotifera > Eurotatoria > Philodinida > Philodinidae > Rotaria > Rotaria sp. Silwood1. The sequence goes on along the minus strand of CAJNOP010000102.1, from coordinate 291,934 downwards.
CTGTTGTTTTTTTCTCCTCAAATATTCACTTGTCTTCTCTTTCTTACTTTACATATACAATCAGCTCAATATTGACTTACATTTATATTTATTACGGCCGATAAAGGCTTTTGCTGTATATATAACAAGTAACGAGACGTGAATATCGCGAAGTCTCTACTAAAAGGATGTGATCATGTTAAACCTATACTAAACGACCACAAGTAACGTGACGTGTACACTGAACACTGTTGTTTGGATGCTTCTGTACAATTGCAAATCGAAATATGAATAATTACAGTGCTCGTCAAATGAACTTTTATATCCGATGAGAAGGTGTGGATTTCAGTCTTCTCTATGAAGCATAGAGCAATGATTTCGCTAGCATTTGAAAGATTAAATCGACATTTGGCGTAATCTAAAGATTAATGAAAAATAAAGATCGAGAATGTATGAGCTAAAATAAGAGCTGATCTGATAAAACAATTACAAAGACATTTCTCTTGACATTACTAAATTTAATTTCAAGTTTGAGTTTTAATGCCAAACTTTATCACACCGAGTTGTTTTGAACTTGATTGAACTCAAATGCCAAAAGCTCAATCTTCATTTTCTATCCTGAGGTGAGTTTAAAATAAAAATTTAGGGAAAGGCAATTTTTGAACAGTTTTCAAGATCATCTGCAATCCGCGAATATTTTAATATTCTAACAGAACATCTTTCAGTTCAACATTCTGATTTAGGATTGGTATATTTAATTCTAGAAAATTGCCATCATCGACAACGCAATTAACCTGAAACTGTACAAAATTTGCGACAAAGTTATGAAATTGCTGCTCAATACGTTGGACACACATTCTCTCAGATTATATTGTCTGGTCTCTATTGCGAGCGTATATACAGAGCAAAACAACTATAATGATGCATTAACCACATTCGAGCATGGCAAAGGCTTGATAAAAAAAAAAAAAGAATTGAACAAATTTTCCAAAAATTCTGCTATAAATCTTTTAGAGAACATCGCTACGATATCTTGAGCACAAAATTTAAGACATCAAGAGCGCAGAGAGTATGATGAAGCTTTATTCAGATTTCGATACTGTTGGATAATTCAAATAAATTCTTTAACACTCGACCATCAAGACCTAGTAAACATTTATGAAGGTATCGCAAATCTTCTCAAAGATATAAGCAACTATTCAGATGCATTAATTAATTATCAAAACCCTCGAGATATTTGGCAGCATTGTCTATCGTCCACAGATTCAAAAATTGCTACTGATTGGAAAGAAATGGACCTCACCCACTTGTTCTTATGTCAATACGATGATACATTGATTGCATTCAACAAATATTTGCAAAATCAAGCGATTTCGCTTCCACTGAATCACTCTGATCTTGCCAATACTTACAATTTGATTGATTTCAGTCTTGCCAATCAAGAAACTTATTCCGATGCACTTACTCATCATCAAAATCCTGTGAATATCCGAGTCAAATATTTATCATCCACGGACCCAAATATTATGGTATTGGTTGTAGTTAGCCTTAATTTACATTGTGAGGTAACAGTACGATGATGCTTTCTCCGTTTTCAACAAAGCGGCCATGGAGTTTCACTGAAATACATTACTAATCATGCACATTAATACCTCTAATGCAAGCTCACTGTGATGTTAGTTGGCCTTGAAATGATCTACTTGCTTGTACATGCGAGTTTTTGTAGAATTCCAATAATCATGTACTTACGTGTGATCATTAGTTTGGCATGGTCATGTGAACTATACCTCTTGCATAAACATGGAAATGTATTACAATGCATGTCTACGCAGACAGTGTTGTCTTGCATATTAACATGAAAATTTCGACAGCCTACTTGTTCATATATAAATATGAGAGCATGAAAAAATTTTTGCAACCACATGGATTTTTTGGGCTTTCACGTTTGACTAGTTAGTAGTTGTCGGAAGACTTTTCCGTCCTGTGATGAATGCAGTTTTTATTTCGAAACTCTTTTAACAATTATAGACCTAAATTATGTAAAGAAAAAAAAAGTCATTACAAGATCTGATTTTAGACCATTAATAATTTGAGCATCCATCGAAAAATGAATGAGTACAGTTAGCCTTGTTCAGGCGTGAGAGATTTGAAAGAATTGTAAATAATATTTCCAATATGTGAAGTTACAGATGCATACGTATTGTTTCGATTTTTAAGGAGTTCTTTGACGAATGCTAAAGGGTTAGAATTGAATCGAGCTCGATCAATCTGTAAATGGCAACGATGTTCCGGCTCTTGAACAAATCCATCAAGTGCAATCCAACCGTTTTCAAAGGCATCTTCTTCGATTGTCGTTCGAGGTTTGAGACACAAAGCTAAACATTGACAATAGGCTGTTTCTTCCTCAACAGTTTCGAAATAAATTGTACCGTTGAAGACGAATAATTGAGCCAACCAATCCACGGGTAAAACGAAATCGATAGCATCATGAGGAATCGTCAGAGCTGGTGTATGGGCGAAGATTGATTGATTTCGCTTGAGACGTGGTAGTAATAAGCGTAATGTAGTGATTGAGGGTACGTGTAATTCTTCCTGGTGATAAAGATGGTGCAATTGTCCCATTAACCAATTGGCTTCAAAAGCGTTGACAAAAATAATATGCTCATTTCGATAGACTACTATCCAACGTGGAGGACGTAAAAATAGATCTAATGATTCTTCTTTGTTTTCAATTACTCGTTGAAATTCTGTCGAAATCCAAAAATTTGGTTGCCAATTATTAGGTTGACATACTTCAAAGAATGTTGAATCGATGAAAGCATATGCTAAGGGACAAAATACCAAAGGTAATTCGGCCAAGTCCAGCATGGAGTCCTCTGGATTACATAGCCTTTTGATTTCTTCATGAAGTATAGGTTCGCATGGACGAACAGGTCGAGAACTCTTTTGTTCGTGTTCTTGTTCTCGTTCTTGTTCTAACTCTTGTTCTAATTCTCTTTGTTGCTCTTCATCCAAAAATTGCGACAGACGTTGTTTCGATCCACCATACGTATATATTCGTTGTAATACAGCATGATGAAGCTCTTCGGAGTCATGAATAATCGAATGTTGATAGCGAATTGTGTAAATCTCTGATATGGTTTGTAATACTCTAGGTGCACCATACATTTGTTTCAATTCAAGAATTTCCGGTTCTAAACATTTCTCCGCTAACTCTTCCATCATTTGATCTGTATAAATTTGCTGATGATCAGTCCACTGAATGTTTCGAAAGGCGTTGACTTTCCGTTGATAACTAAGACTTTGTACTGCCCAGTGATGCAATCCATCCCAAGTAGCATGTTGTGTATTCTCGTATACCCAACGCAGAATATCTTTGACCTGACAAGAATCATTGTGTTTGTACTGTAATAAATTTGTCTTCAACAACATAATTTGTCGATGTACTTCATCTGAACTCCAAAATGTCAATGAATGGCCTTCTCCTAGTTTACGCATTCTCATACACGCTTGCACAAAACGATCCTTGGTTAAACCATTTCCTAAGGTAACTGCAGCTTTGAATCCACTTGGAAACTTGAAATCAGTTCCTCGTGTATGCACTTCATCTAAATAAATAACACAACGATCAAGTCGTTCGCTTGCAGGTGATGTTAGAAAGGAATGATGATGAAATTGTCGATCACAAACAACGATACAATTGGATTCGAAATAAATCGCATAATCAATCTTAGCTTTATCCGATAGTTTCAACCAATGGATTGCAATGCTACGATTTGTACCATCGATAAATAGAGCACCCACATCGAGAATGACGTTGATTGTTGGTTCATAATTGACAATTTCAGATAATATCGTCTCTGAGATCGCATTGACCGATAAATGTTGATAATTTTCATTTTCCGGTTGTAATAAATTATTAACGACAATGGCATCAGTTTGTTGCAACTGATATAAATCACATTGATGAATATGCAAGGGTAATAGCAATTGTGTATCATTTGTACCACTGAATCCGGTAACAATATTTGTTCGTACGGCTGAAGATAAATCCCAAGCTGAGGAAACCAATTTATGAGGAAATTGTTTCGCTTCTCGAGGAAAGACAAAGTGGTTCAAGAAATAATTGATCACTAACATATTGTAGCGTAGAATGAGGCAAATTTGACGAAATTCTTGCTGACCGTCTTTCCGATTGATTCCTTTCCATTGTGTGATACTTTGAGAAACATCATTTTCATCTTCCTGTGAAATCCATTCAGCATAGATCGATCCTGGGTCTCGTTCTTCTTCATTTAAACGATTGAAGCATTGAAGTATCTGCGAATCATTCAAACCACTGTAGTAGTACGAAAGTTGTGTTAGGAGAAGTGCAATATCTGGATGACCGAATTCGGTTCTTTCGGCAGGAACGTCCTTAGCTCGAAATGGTACAGCCATCAATCGATTAAAACTCGAATGGAGATTGACACCATATTGAACTCGATACCGTTTTTTCAAAGCAACCAATAAGACTTCGGCAGATAGTAAACCGCGAAGAATAAGAAACGATTGAATATCATTCGATGGGAATCGATCGCCGAAAACATCAATTGAGGTTTTCATATTGAAAATAAACGATAAAATACACTGTTTATCCATTTGTCGATATGATTTCTGATTAAGCCAGTCATTGGCAATTGTTGCAGATAATTTAGGAAATGGCCGATCTGATAATAACCGAAATTCCGGAAAAGCACTTTTACGTTTCGGTGGTTTATAGCAAATATCATCAGAATCAGTTTGTACGATATCCGCAGCAAATTTTTTAACTAAGTTTAAAATCAACTGAATAAATTTCCAGCGTTCCACACCTCCGTCTACTTGTTGTTGAGCACCAACTGTATAAATTAATTGATATTTACAATGTAAAATTTCATCGGATTCATCTAAAACATCTCGAACAAATGTTTTTAACCATCGTTGTACCATTAACATTGAACGAGCCGTGTCAAATTCATGTCGTCGACATTTATCGATCGTTAACAAATCGAACGAAAGAATGGCTTCGGGTGAAACTAATATGATATCACAACGACGTAATCCTTGTTGAAGTCGATCGAAAATTTGATTCATTTGAACTTTGTTAAAATCCATATCACGACGACAAACCAATGAAAAAATACGTCGATTCAATAAACCTCCTAATTTAAATCTTAACGATTGATAATTCATGTAAAATAATGATTTCAAAACTATGACACGAACCAAACTTGATAAAGGTGAACATAAGCTAAGTGCTAACATGGGTATAATGACGGACGTTTTTCCTTCACCCATATTCATTTGCATAACGATATTTCTTACTTGAGCATCATCTAGTGAGAGTCGCATCATGTGACGAGCAACATCCACTTGAACTGCACGAATTGTTATGTTCATTTCTAGTTCGAAGATTAACCATGGCAAATGTTTCGATGGTGTCCAATTGATATGAGGGGTATTCAATAGTTCTTTTTCGAATCCTTCTCGCTCATTGTGATAAGCAAAATGTAAAGCTCTCTCGAGTTGTTGTTCCACAATCCAATTGACTATAAGTCCCCCAAGAAGTGTACATTGATCTTTGGTTAAGAGAGACTTGACAGGTTTTTTATATTCTTCATTGAACCAGATCTGTTGAAACAGAGATATGAGAATGGCTGGAGTCGTTCTTGGTACCAAACCTATTTGGAATAATTGTTCATTGGCAGTAGTGATGGATTTAATTAATTCTTTCCAAAATTGAGTTGATTCTTGTTGAAAAGATTGAAGAACTTCGGTGATTTCTTTCTGGGAAGAATATTCTCTGTGGTAAGTTTCAATAGATTGTAGTCGTTTCCAACTTTCCGCTAAGTGATTCTTAAAATAATTGCCGATTTCACTGAGATGATTATGTTGATCGTCGATAGAAGAGAAAATATCGGCTGGAAACTGCTTTTGTAGACTAAGATTTTGAAGAATGAATGTTGACTTAATAAAAGAGTTCGAATTTGGATAAAAATATTTTTGCTGAGCATTGAGAAGTAGCTGTGAATCGAGTTTTTTCTCCGTTGATTTAACTTCTATTTGATGATGATCTTCGATTGCTTTCTGTAAAAACTTTTGAGGATAAACAGGTACTCGAGTGTTCCATGGAATAAGATCAAAAGAGCAGATTAGGTTTTGAATGGTGATTAGAAATGTCTGAAGTTTTCGATTCAATTGCCAAGATTTCAAAAAAAATTTTATTTGATGTTTCTCTTCGGAAGTTGCCAGACGACAATGATCTTTGTAGGTATGACCTGTCTCTAAACAATGTTTCATTTCTTCCATAATTGTTCTACGTTCACTTGCTGAATGGTGCCAGTCGAAATCAATCGCATTCATGATCACTGAAATTTGTTGAACGTTATGATATTGAGTAAATGGGGGAAATGTGACTGATTTCAGTGATAGAGAAGGTCCTTGCAAGACAGTGTTTAACATTTGCAAATAAATTGATCGAATTGCATGTTTGCCAGATATATAATGAAGAAAGTCTAATAGCAGTTGAAATCGTTCGAGTTCTTCTTTGCCATGACTACTTGCAGCTGTCTTGATCGAATCAGCTAGTTTTAACAAACCAATCCAAACAATGTTCAGTCTGTATTCATCAGTAAGCCATTGAGACAATGGGAAGCAACGAATTTCTGAAATGTCCTTAAGACGCACATCTCCACTACGATACATGTCATTAACATGATGATCCTGTTCATGGCTTGCAACCGACGAATCATATCCGTAAGTCTGATGATATGGCGCTTCCGTTGTTTTATCCAGTAGTTCTTCTTCCATTTCGGTGGATAATCGAGCAATCGGGTTGTATGAATGATGATAGTCCCAATATAGTTTTGTCAATAATTGTTCATCATATTCATTCTCATCGGCTAGTTTTAACATCTCTTTCGAATGTGGTGATAGATGCATGAAATTGAATTTTTCACTAGTATCGATGAGTTTTTTTGCTATCAGATAATAGCCACAATGTTGTAATGAATACGGGATACTATGATACTTCCAATTAATCTTTTGCATGCAAGTACAATATTGTCGAGAATAATTCGCACTAGGTGAAATGACAGCAATTTGACGAAGAATATGTAAAGAAAGTGCATCGAACGGTTGATCAGTCCAGCAACCAGCGGAATTGAGCAATTGAAAAGCACGTTCCATTCCAGTCATACCAGTATATTGATCAGGTAGAGGATGCGATGTCAGAGCATGAAGTAATGCCAGATACAACCATCCAGTAGGACTATCCGTTGATTGAATAATACGCAATCGATCGTTCATAATAAAAACAAAATATTGATAAGCATATGGCATTGATGACTTTCGTTGAATAGTAACAATCTGATGGTCAGTAGACGATCTTTGTCTTACATCGACATGCCCGAAAGGAACGATCAATTTTCGGGTATGATTGAATCCTTTCGTTGACGATAGAAGTAGACCAAATTTCAAACCTGTCAGTGTTCCTAACCATTGATCTTCATCAATACACATATTCGAGTATTCACGTGAAGTAAAACAATGGTTGCTTACATCGTATTTGAAAGCAATGGCTAAGCGTGAAAGATGAATATGAATAACGGTTGATGCAGCATCTCTCATCATATACACATAGGGCTTTTCATCGAGACGACTGAAATACCGTGTAAACCAATTCTGGAAGAGTGACGACGATTGATTAACTAAAATCTGTGTTTTCATAATATTGGTAGCCGTTAGATAGCCTGTTTCGATATTTAACACGTATGGTTTGTAATTGAAAAAATCCGGATCTTTAAAATGAATCGGTCGAAACTCGATTGTCTGGTCTTTTATATTTCTCCAATGGCTATATTCGGAGACAAATGTGATTGGTAATTCAGTTTCAAAACATTTCGAAGGTATCAGTTCAAATATATCATTAGTCTTGATGTGTCGTTCATGAACAATTAACCGATTCAGTTGATCATCAAAATGAAATTCATATCGAACTCGACCGTCATCAGGATAAGTATATTTGGTAATATACGTATTGGGTGAGTCACTCACTTGTACTTGAAAGATATAATGTTTAAAAACACGAACGTATAATTCATTGGAGATAATTTTTTCCGGTAAATAACCAACACTCATCCCATTCACTAAAAATATGCCTCGTAAACAGTCAATCGATAAATAAGTCGATTCATATTGACCATCGTACCAACTATCATAGATATCTTTGTTTCGTTTCTTCCATTGACCATCGATTGTACCTTCATTTCTAATCACTGCCCAATAGATAGCAGAAAAATCATTTAAACTTCGATAGGACAATTTTTGCAGGAATTCTCCTATTGTGGGCTGGATTTGTACTAAGATATGTTCACTTAATCGGATTAGATTTTTAACAAAGATGCTCATAGATGTTTGCTTCTTGTTTAAAATGAGATGATCATGTACGGTTGTTGCTGCTTTTAGTAATGAGATCATATGTTGATTCGATGACAAAACACAATGGATGCGGTCCGTATGAGTTGAAAATGTAAACAGACAGGCCACACCTATGGTCATCATAGTAAGGCGAAGGTTTTCTATTTCATCCAAACCTGATATTGAAATCATATCGATCCATTTTTCACCAATGCTACGGCATTTAAGAGCTAAATCGGTAACTTTATCTTCTCGGGTTGAATTGCATACAGTTAACACTCTCATAGTAATCATTGTAATCACCACTAGTATCAATTCATTCTGCCAATTCGATGCACAATCATCTAAATGACAATTCAATCTCACAAGCAATTCGTCAACAAAATAATCATCCAATAGTTGCTGATGGGACTCAGGACACCAAGAAAATACAAGTTCATCAGGATTTTCGGTCATTGGGCCATATTGCAATATGGTATGAATAATCAGTATAGCAACACTTTCCTCATTCAACGACAAAGAATCCATCTCCAACATGGCCAACAGATTCCACCATTGCAATCGATGACCCGAACGAAATGACCCAAATTCAATAAATTGATTTGTTTTGAGTTGATGTTGAGTATGTGAAAGATCAGCTATGACACGATTTTGTACGAATTTTGTCGATGCGATAGAGTACTGTAGATGTTTGTATTCAGGATGATTCAGCTGAGGTGTTAATCGTTGACACTCGTCGTGGAATGGAAGTGATTGAGTGGGTGATATTCCAACTTGTAGACTATTTTCATATAAAAAGTCATCGATCGATGCCAATGCAATCGATGGATTTGAAATGTGACTTTGCGTAATTGAATTGGTGGAAGAAACCAACTTAACTTTGCAATCACTTGGACCCGTAAATAATGGCTCGAATATGCATGAATGAGGACGAACTCTTAACCATTCATACATGCGACTATCTGGTCGATGTTGAGATCGATTGATAAATAGCCAAAGGACATCACGATAACATCTGACTTCAGTTGGCATTCGTAATTCAAACATAACAGCCAAAGCACTGGCTCGTCGAGATGGTATTGGACATTCGTAGATGCTGACTTCAATATTGTCTGCTTGTTGCTCAATTCGACATCGACGGCATTGCCTAGAATCAAGTGCACTATAACACGTACAATGACAACCATTGATTGAATTCATAAGCCGATGATATCTATCTTTGGCGCGTCGTACTTCCTGAATTTTCTCTGTCTTGTCTTTATCAACTTGGACTTCGATTTTTTGAAGACAATTATTTATCTTAGTCGATTGAGATGCAAAATAAACACCGAAACTATTTTCTTCCTCAATATTGGTCAAAAGATCAGGATATGATTGATGTGTAAACTTGTTGAAATACTCGTAGAGATTGCGAGCTCGCATCATATCTTCACGATTCGGTAAGACCAAAAATTCGAAAAGATCCATCATATTTGGATTGTCAATGCAATGAAATTGTAATCGTTTAAGTTTCTTATCTTGACATAACTTTTGGTGCATAGCACGAATTATTGTTAATGATGTCAGAAGAAATCGACTATAACCGATCGGATCTGTTGGACATTGTTCCGGACAATAATGCATTAGTGCACGATTCTGGTAATCTTCGAAGAATCTTAATAACATTTGAAAATGTTCTGTTTCTTTTCGACATGATGCCGGTTGACTCATCCATTTCTCTGACCATGACGTAACCCAAATTTCCATATAACTCAAAGCTATCCCAATTGTATATTTGAATTGATTGGTTAAAATATTGAAAGAAGGAATGAAATGTTCTTGCTCAATATCAATGGTATCATCATAGTTAGAGAAGTTGAAAGATATTTTGTTTGAGTTTTTCAAATTATCATTATTTAAATAATTTTTCAATGCTTCACATGAATGTCGATAGAGTTTCGCGTCATCCAGATTCAAATCGATCAGTAGTTGTTTGTTGTTATGTTCTTCATCGATCTGAATTGATGTTTGCCAATCCATATTCGGAAAGATTTCATCAATCTTTTTCTGTATGTCATGTTTCATCAATTGAATCCATGTGTTGATATCATTAAATTCTATCATCGACAACAAACTTTCGATTTTATTTAATCGACGAAGAATTTTTCGAAGACAATAAACTAATAGATCAATGGATAGAACAGAATCAGCTGAAGTTTGTCTTGTGTAAATCATATGTGTTAAAAAATGAGTAATCAATAATTTATAAACAATCGTACCAATATGTCCTAAATGTTTGGTTAGAATAGTTTGAAAAATCACCTTGATCGTCATCCATAAACCTGAACGTCGAAAAGGTAATTGTCCATTGTTCCATCTAACTTGATCACGATGCTTTTTATTGAATTGAACTAATGTATGAGAGCTATTTTCGATGGTTATTTCTGGAAATCGTTGAATCCACCACTGACATACATAATGTGATACAGGTACATCTTTTGTTTCCATTATTTCACGAGAGGCTTTATAAGATTTTGGATATTCAATCGTATTTTTCATGAAGTCTATTAATAATTCACAATGTACCGTTGAAGTTAGATAAGAACGATCAGATAATCTATAAGTTGTTACTGGAAAACAGGATAGTTGCGGTTGAATAGAAGATACAATTGTATCAGTTGATAATAGAACTTGCCAAGAAGAAATTAATGATTGATTGTTGTTGTTGTGATCAGTTTCGATCAAAATAGCAGCATTTTGTGCATGAAAATATATAGGAAGAAAACCACCAGTTGAAATTTGTCCAATGATGGATTGTAGATTAGATACTGAAAGTTTAGGACTTTTTTGTAAGAGAGACCAACGTTGTGTACAATCGATCAGAAGTCGAATGGTTGGTAATACCATGCTTTCATCGAACGAATTCAAGTATTCATTCATACATTCTAGTATTATATGTTCATTTCGATGATTGGATCGAATACAAAAATCAGACTCCGCAGAAGATGGCAGATAAAATGGAAGAAACAAATGATTTAAAATTGATTCATTCATTTCTTGTAACTGTTGAGCATGGTTATAGCCGTGCGGCATTCTTGCTAAAATTTTTCAAAAAAAAAATTAAGCAACAAACGTAACAAATTCAACTCTTTGAAAAACAAAAAGATTACGAAGAAATAGTTGCACATCGTGCATCTATGTAAAAATGTTGAACAAATCAAAAAAAAGAACAAATACAAGAACAAATGAAGACCTGTATATAAATACAAATATCTGAGTAGAAATGTCGTTCAATTAATATAACGAGAGAAGATCTAATCGCCGTACGGAGACCTTATAATGAGCAAAATATCATTTTGATCGACGAATATCACCTTGCCAGACATTCTCGTAAGTGTTAATGAGAAGTGAGGAAGGCTTTCTAAGATATTGATAATGTTTGAATTCATTCAATCTAAGATTTTCTTTAACAAATTGTATTATCATTCCATTGATTTTATCGACGACTTAATATTTAATTAATAGTCATATTTTATCACAATTACCAATATTCTACATTGCTAATAAAATATTTTGATAACATATGTTTCGACACTGAAATCAAATCGTCAGAATTTTTGTTACATGTTCTCTGCATATTTATTAATATAATATCATAATTGATTGTATGGTAAACTGGATTTTTTTGTATTAATTTTTTCTAACGTTAATAACACGTGTAAGAACATTTTTGTCTGCGTTGTTTTTACAACAACACGCATTGCATAATAACCAGAAGAAGTATCGTAGCTGCTTGTTTCTATTGGATCACCAGCAGAACAAAAGTACAGCGAATAAAAAAAAACATTTGATCAAAAAATAATAGCAAAGAACGATGTCGCTGTACACTATTAAAAAAGAATGAAATAATAAACTCTGAAAGAGTTTATGAAACGTTTAATGTCACTATTCAATTTACTATTACATTGTTGAATAAACATAAATTTCTAAGCACAGGAATTTTATTATTAAATAAAACTTTGTTCTTGTGATTGATTTTATTTAAGTAATGTAATAATACATCATTTTACTCAACATATAAAACAATTGTAAAAATAAAAAATTATTTAATATACTAAGTTAAACGAATAATAACATTGTGAAATTAAGATTAGGAAAAAAAACGATTAATTTAATAGTAAAATTCATTTGTTTCTGGATTTATTTGAGTTTGGCTTTACGATAGTAAGTTCAACTGAATATAAAACATAATTTTAGAGATACTATACTTGTTATATTGAGTAGGTATAGTAATGAACTCTTTTCATGAAAAGACAGACCAAAAAAACACTTAGTTGTAGAATAATAAAGTCTTGCTTTCATAAATCTTTTGTTTCATAAAACTTTGAAAGGTTTATGAAAAATTGTATACAGAGAAAAAGTTTATTATTCTACCTTTTTTTTCATTGCATTCACATTCATCTCTATATGTGAAATGTAGCTCCACAAAATTAAGATATAAAAATTATAAGATGTAAAATACGATAAGCAAACATAACATTAACTTCAAAATCAAAAACTTAAAAAGTAAGATTTGTCGCACCGTACGTTTCCCATTTTATTTAGACTTTTGCATTTGATCCGTCTTTTCACCGGCTGAGTCACGCTCCGCAATAAGTCGACGCAATTCCACCAAAAGTGCTTCACCTTCAGTCATATAGGTAGCGGAAGGCAATAATTTCTCTCTCCATACTTTCACACCCTGTTGCGCATGTTGCATTGCTTTTTCATAGTCATGAGTGTCTCGGTATGTTTCAGCTAAATTAACATGTACCGTCCCAGTTTCAGGATGATCATCTCCAAGTACCTTGATGCGCATTTCCAACGCTCTGTTTAAATACAGAAACGCCTGTTTATAGTCTTTCATTCTACGATATAATTCACCAATATTATTTAAAACGCGTGCTATATCTTCATGATCTTTATCGTGGTAAATTTTTTCAACGAGTTCCAAAACTTTAAATTGGTATTTTAAAGCTTGTTCATATTCATCTTTACATTCGTACACATTTGCTATACCACTCCAGACAAGAGCTGTTGCTGGATGCTCTTCGCCGACAGCATTTTCATTTATGACCAATGATTCACGTAAATAAGTCAACGCTTTTCCGTAATCAATTCCTGCTTCACCTGTAACACTGCCTAAGTTGTACAATATTTTACCTAAATCCATATGTTCAGGTGGTAGAGCACGCTTTCTCATGTCTAAGGCTGTTTTATAATAATGATAAGCTTTATTATATTCTCCACGGTGTTGATAGATCCTTCCAAGATTCATTTGACGTTGTGAAAAATCTGGATGATCAGTTGGAAGTTGAGCTTTTTTCATACATTCGTAAGCACTATCTAATTCTTGTTTAGCTTCATCAAAGTGACCGAGTGTCGCTTGTGCCATAGCAATATTCGTATGTAAAGCACCCTTAATTTGCCAGTAACCTGAACTCTGATTTGCGTTGTAAAGTTCTAACGATCTTCGATATTTTTCAATTGCCGAATTGTAATCTCCGAGAGTATTATCTAACCAGCCAAGATGATGTGTAATTTCAGACATTTTTAGCGAGTTTTCGTTCGTTTCTAAATCCTTTGCACTATAATAATATTTGTAAGCATTATCGTAGTCACCTTTAAGGGCATAGGCTCGTCCCAAATTGATACAAACATGAGTCTGATCTATATTCTCTTTATCAACTAATTGTTCAAAGTAATGAATTGACTTGTCATATTCGCCCATATCTGCGATAAGACGTCCAAATAGAATTTCAACACTCAACTGATTTAATTCTTTTTCATTGTAGCGAAGATATTCATTAGTTAATTCACTAGCATATGTTGACGTTCGCATGCGAATTGTGTATAAGCGTTTTTCTTCATCAGCAGTCACTTCTAAAATTTCAAACGTAGAATCTATATCAAACAAGACTTCGTTTTCATCAGGAAATTGACTCTTTTGACTAACATCAGCGGCTATAACATTAGTATCCTTGTCTATATCAATTTCAAACATCACTGAGACGCCATTCTCATCAGTGACATTCGTTGCATTGCTAGCAAAAACTTTAGCAACTTCAATATTTTTTGAAGTCGATAAATATCCAAATGTTGATACGAAAGTTCGTTGTCGAACAATATGTTTCAATTTCTTAAAACTTTCTTTGGGCAAGACAGCTCCACGATAAACACGTAATGTAGCTGGTAATTTTTGTCGTAATTCAGTTAATGCTTGTGATAAGTCTCGAATAAAATGTCGACATTTATATAATAAATCAATATCTTGTCGTCTTAATGCTTGATTGATAATATTTGAGAGTGATGTTTGACGTGAATACCAAAAGATAACATTACATGGATCATACCATTCAAGTTCATCTAGAAGTGTTTCAAGTTTTTTTTTATCATCATGATAGTAGTCTTTGATTTCTTCCTTGAAATCATTCATTGTCAATTCTTCATTGTCAGTTGTTAATTTTGCTATGAGACTTTTAAGTAATTGAAACCAGACATATGTAGCCAACTCTTTACTTAGATCCCGCATTGAATACTGTCTTGTAATGGCAATAGATGTAGATTTCTGTGCCTTCTCAATTGAATCGATCAACTCTGACTGTTTATCACAAATCGTCAATAACTTCAACGATTTTTCCTTCAAATGTTGATATTTTGCTAAGTTTAAACAATAGACAAATAGAAAATGTATTTGAGATAGATGTTCTGACAGTTGAATCATTTCCTCACAGAATTCACCAGAGACAATGACAAAGTACTCAAATGAGTTTTCGTTTGTCGATAAATATTCAATGGCTGGTGTTAAATTATCGAAAAAAAGTGATGAAGGATCGATTTTACGTAACAGTGAACCCAAATCATCGCTCCGCCAGTGTCAATCAATCCAAACCAATTGTATATCATCTTTGTGCAGGGGTTGAATTGAAGAGAAATCAATTGGTTCATGAAAACGATGAAAAGTGCTAGTAAATTGATGATTTTCACTAAATGCAATCAGTCGACACATATAGAGAAGAATGATGATAAAGCTCAGATAAATAGTTAATGGACTTGACATTAACGAAATAAAAAAATAAATAATCGTAAGAAACATTTTCGAAATTCTTTCTTTAGTAGAATAAATAACTTTAAATGACGAAGTTAGCTTCGACAAAAAAACTATTCTGTAAAAGTGTGTACTGCAATCGTCAAATATTGACTCAGTTTTTTCCGTTTTTTATTTCAATTGTTATTCATTTATCATCCGATTAAGAGCAGAACAATATAAAATGAAAAGAAAACTATGACGGATTGAAAGATGACGTTTGGTATTCACTTCTTATGAGTCAACTTTTTTACTATTCGAACATTTTTCTCTTCTCAAATGAAGGAAGGGTCATATAAAAAACAAAGACTTTGCTTACTTGCACGTGGAAAGTCACGTGTATTCGTGTAATGTTTTTTCTATAAAATTCAATCAGAGACAATCGAAGTCGAGTAGTTTGAATGTGTAATAGGCTTCGTAAAGTTCTGACTTAATTTTTTTTATTAAAAAGCTTCTTTTTGTGACAAGAGTAATTTTTTCACAAAGGGTGTAGGTGTGCGTCTGTCTATCACCCACACTGAAAGATGAGCACACCTTACATTCACCAATTCGATCGTTGTTTTCTTTTTTCATGGTCTTTCTCATTATCTTCTATTTTGATTTTATGTTTTTGTCGCTCATATATAAATATATATTTTTCTTTTAACTTAAGCTACAGATATAGAGCAATCGAGAAGGGGACACAAGACACACTCTTATAACACTTTCTATCGATTAGAATTCAACTAGTCATTAGAATGATCTACTATCTAGAATATGAAAAGTTGTTGCAAAAGCTGTACAACAATCTACAAATTCAGCATTATGTACATGGGTTTCAGATGACACTAGATTATTGACGACAAGTGATCTTAGTGCTTGTCGTTGTATCACAAATATTCACGAGACCGAAAACTGAATATGACAGCATACATGACTGTTTTCCTCGATAATGAAAATCGGTCTTGATTACAGGCACATGTTTTCAAGTAGAAAGTGCACGTACATTTATTTATTGTACCACTAGTTCTTTAATAATTTATACATTTTTAATAAAGTAAGTCTTTGGATAAAAACTGTTGTCAATTTTATTTATCCATGAAATAAGGTTCGCAAAAATACTTTTTAAAATTAAGTAGAGCTCAAATGCTATAGAAAGTTTAAGATAATGCAACAAGAAACCGTAGATGAAGTTAAAAAATACCTTCTGAAAAAATTACTACTGATGGGCAGCTGAATCAACGACAGATAGTCGCTGGAATGCTTTAGTGTTAATGCTTCTCAGATCTCTTCGAATTTTGGAAATTTATTTTAATAGGTGGATTAAGAAAAATGTTGGTTATAAGTATCGCCAAAAGAGTCATAAAAATGCGAGTGGTTAGTAATCAATACATGTTTAGTTAATATTCGGAGTTAACTAACAATCAAAGTTTATTGAACAAAGTTGTGTCTCTTTAATTTGGTAAGATATCATATTTGATGTAAACTCCATAGGTTTTCATTTGTGGCGAACCTTGAAGTTGAAGAATGACTTGATAATTAGAGTCCGATTTTTGAACAATGTTTGTATCGTTCATCGGAATTTCAGTTTGTTTACCGTCTAACAGTCGATAAATATGTTCAATAGATGGTTTTAGGTGTTCGGCATGGAGAGAAATGGTATATGGTTGATGCTGTTTTGTATATGGTGTTTCAATGATCAAAGTCATGGTTCCAGTTGGATAGGACCAGAAAATTTCAATCGAATCAGGTGTTTGAGCGAGTTCCGTATTGGCCAAATTGAGCACTCGCGAGTCGGCGTGATTTTCAAAACCTACTGTTGCTTTACCTGGCTCTTGTATTTGGAAGTAAATCGTATCCGACGAATTTGTATTACACATTATTCGGTTTTCGGCAAGTAACCTTGTCAGAATGAAGAATTAGATTATTATACAACGGAGCGTGGTGGATGTGAATGTCAAGTGTCTCTCAACCGACACCCACACTCCAAAAAGCTTCATTTTAAAGGAGACAAATTGTAAAACTTATCATGAAAATACTGAGACCAGCATTTCGTCTGTCGCATCGGTCACATGGCAATCATGGAAGACTGTCGAATCCTACTGATCGCTTTGTAAATAACATATAACTTAGAAGGAGAAATGCAACATCGAAAGCTTATTTCCTGAAATATCTTACAGATAACGATAGTAAAACAACATATAGTCTCTCAAAGTTTCTCCTGGAAAAAAACCAATCCATCTGAATACTCTCATATCGTTGCCCTGATTGATTTAAAACTACGACTACAGTATATAAATCAGCTCAATATCATCTGCCTATATACCATGTTCATAAGGATGCTTTTATTTGAACTAATTTCAAACAAATGTCTCTAAAATGTTATACTCCTTGGCCTATACTCATTTAGAAGAATGAAAAGAATGTTTTTTGTGAAAAAATTTTGCTATTAGGTGCATTTGAAAAATTGTGAGGTTCTTTAATTCTATGAACGAAGATCTTTTGCTATTATGTTCTACATCATTAAAAAAATTCTATAAGAAGTCATCTATTACCATCATTTTAGATGAAATGTAAACATTGCAAAGGTCATTCTGTTTGATACAGCTTTCAGTAAGACTAACTGCTTCAACTAAGGTCACCTGAACATTGTCAATCACAGCTTTCTTGACAATGATTTACTGTTACTTAAGGTGACGTATTTTCATGTTCCCTTGTGCTTTGTTACTTGTAACTACTCTCGATTTTTAAGATAGTATAATAATGTTGGAAATCATATATCAGCTTGTCCACGTAACGCGTCACCTCTCTGACCAAGAATTCGAAGTCATCATTTCATCAACCCGGCATTGCTACATTGTAGAGTACAGTCTATAGTATACAGAAATATACTTTGTTCTTTTAATAAGTGCTGAAAATCATATTTGATAATTGTTAATAAAGGTGTCACTAAACGTGTATAGGAGAATAACCATCTGGACCCTATAATTAGTCCAACCCTTCTATCGAAACAGTGTGATGAATATATACATAATTGAGAGCAATTGATTCTACGGTAGCAGAAGTATCATTTGGCAAAACAAGCGACTTCCTACTTGCTAGAGTCTTTTACTACCGCATCAAGCAAAAGTACCGAATTGAAAGCGTCATCGCGTAACGAAAAATGAGTATTGTTTGTTTTTCCCTGGTTTGTCTCAACTTTTTTTATACAAAATCCATACCTAAAGCTAATTTTTTATGGGCTATCTGATGCACATATTTTTATCTGAAAAAAATTTCCTTTTGTAATTATTGACGTAACGCGATGACGTTTTTTACCATTTTCTACATTTTTTGCATATCTATAAAAAGCTTTTTCAGATAGTGATTTATTATTCAAAAACCACTGTAAGCTGTGAGTAATGTACATTTTTATTGATTACTAACAAATTGCCATAAGAATATAGGTGATTGGTCTAACAAGCTGATTGAACTTAATTAAAATTAAATTACCGATCAAAATCGTTTATCATTCCTATGATATATACGTAAGGTCGGAGAAATTCAAAATTCCAGTAAAAGTCTTTTCTCAATGGTTTATATATGGTTAGATAGAGCTCATAAAACTGTCTAAGAAAATGCACTTTAATTTTTTTTTTATTCTTTTAGATACATAAAAAACTCAAAATATTGAGATCATTTCATTAAGAATGATCTCAGTAATGGAATAATCTTAGTATTTTGAGATTTTTATGTATATAAAAGAGTGAAAAAAGATTTTAAAGTACAGTTTCTTAGACAGTTTTATGAGCTCTCTCTAACCACATATAAATTATTGAGAAAAAATGTTTACTGAAATTTTGAGTTTTTCCTACCTTTTACACAGGCGTTGCTATGCATATCAGGGAAAGTAGATGATCTTTTTTTACAATTTTTTTTGTACTAAAAGGATTAATAAACACAGTATTTAACATGTGCACACATTAATCCTTAGAATAAAAATGACATCTGGTCTTTACAGAGGTGCACATATGACAAAATGAAGCATAAAAAAACCTATTACAAAAGTCATCGTCATCGCGTTACGAGCCCGTCATCGCGTTACGTTAATGAAACTGATCACTCTTCAAAACAAGAGGCCTGTTTGGAAATTTTTTCTATCTGTTGGATACCTCAAACTCTTAGCTACATACCGTCTATGGGACGTTTCTTTTAATGTAGTATACATTCCCAGAAAGATAAAGAACAACCATGTCACCATCAACTTTTTGTCCCTTGTTCATCATCGCGTTACGTCACATATTTTTGCTACAATTTTCAAACGGCTTGTTCAAATGAGTTCATATTTTCAGAGATTTAGGGGAAGACTGAGCCACATCTTCCACCGAAAGCACGAGCCTTCTAGCCAACCTCATTATTGAGAAAAGTTAATAAAACTGTGGACAAAACGTCATCGCGTTACGCTTGGACAAGCTGATATACATACTGGTTAAATGATATTCAAATGTGTGAGTTTTGTTTTGTGTTCGTGCAATTAATTTTGCTTCATATTAATGATGGACGAAAATAGTTGACTTTTTCTCACTTACTCATGTTTATATGAATCAATGAGCCATGACATTTTTATCAAATAGGTAGTTTCTTTTGCAAGACTATCCTCGTTATTGCTTATTTTTCATTCTCACAATATTATTTCCCTCTTTATTGCCTTTCTGTGCATTTCATGCTATTACGAGGAGAAAATATACAATGATATTTGCATAGAACAGCGCATTACATTTAAGCATATGAGTTGAAGAACACTTGAAACCCACGCTCACATCCATAACTGTACCCATCCTATAAAACATTTTGAACACCTGTATGAAGTCTCTCTGAGCAAGTTCTACGTCGATTCAAATCCGTGCTTTGTGCGTATTTGAAGGATTATATAGAAAATGAAATAAGAAGGGCTGCATCAGCCAGAACAGTTTAATCTTCTGATACTTGTTTGAGACCGCTGTTCCTTTAACTATCAATACAGAATTCAATACACTTTTTTTTCAATGTCATCTTCGAAAAATGCATAGGATTTAGTAATTGAAAGAGTTCTTTGAAATTATAAGATGTACATAAATTGGTGCCATGAAATTTTATCTACATCATTACAAACACAGCGTTTCGTTATCTTTTTGCATTTATGGTTTATTTGAAAATGAGCAAGATTATGAAAACAATGTTCCTCAATCGAGACAATAGTAAAACGATCAACCTTTAAGAGTTTGAAATATTGGTTGATGTGTTGAATGTATTTTAAGATCAAGCGATTCAAAATAAATGAAAGTCGAAAAATGAAATAAAAAACCTGTACAAGTTCCGAAAAAAAATCCCTAAAATTGCTGCTTTTTCTGCGTCGTGATAACCATTTAGTGTTTCCAAGTCGAATCAATATTGTGCAGATTGAGAATAGTCTTAGTCGATTTTTATTTCAGAAAAACACAATAAATTATTTTTCAACGATTGAAATAAAAGAGATGAGAAAACCTTTTGAATCAATCTCTATCGGCTACCTCAATTTTTTATTAGTTTTGCTTAAAGATAGCGCAGAAAAGTTCTCTCATGGCAAAAATAGATAATTTATTCATCTTTATTTTCTAATAATAAATAGTTTTTATTTCTATAGAGCAAAGAAGATAAACCATCTAGTAAAATTTTTGTTCTTTTCTGTCTTTTTTATCATCGAGTATGAATATTCTATATCTGCTATCAAACATCTGATGAATGTCGTATAAAAGTACTTTTCTTTGATTCTCTGTTATTTCAACCTTATTGAGTAATTCCACGATTATAAAATAAAAAACAATACCGTTTTATTTCAATCTGCAATATCAAAAAAAGAAAGAGCTTAGAACTATTATTACACTTTCGTATAATACGTTGAATTTAAAATGAATACTTCATTCAACAAATATAGTTCATCATTACCAAAATTATATCAATATTCAAATTGGGAATTACCAGCAAATAATGTTGTATTATCTCATTCATTATTAGCATTATCTGGCTATAAAGAACTCATAGAAGAAAAACAATCAACAATTTCACATTTAGTTGGTTTATCACGTGTAGAAGCTAATTATGTTTTACTAGATGAAACATTTTATCAATTATTAATTAATGAACATTATAAATTGTGTGAATATTATTCATTAGAAAATATTAAAAAACGAGAAGAAGAAGAAAAGATTCGAGAAGAAAATTTTGAAAAAGCAAAAGAATTAAATGATTATAAAATAATAGAAAATATGACATATGAAAATATTTTTCGTGAATCAAAACACATTCAAATTGAACAAGATAAAAATAAATGTGAACAAAGAAATTTAGAATTAAATAATAATTTAAAAAATGTATTTCCTAATCTCAATGAATTAAAACATGGTGATATTATACAATTTAGAAATGAACGTTTACAATTTTCATTTTATGTTTATAAAGCTCAAAAAGGAACATTCGAACAATTATTAAATAAATTTAAACAATACATACAAAAAATTATTGAACAAAACGGTATTATAAATGAAAATGATCGTTCTATTAATAATTTTAAAATATTTTCTAATAATAAATATGAATTAATTTTAATTCCATCATTGGGATCAGATGGTTATGGAATTCCATCTTTATTTAATGATGCACCATTATATTATTTTAAACATCTTTCACCTGGTTTAATGTATCGATGGATCTATTTACAATTAATTAATAAATTAATGCCTATTTATAATATTATTCAAAAAGATATTGAATTAAAAAAACAATTTCCAACATATCGAACATTAGTAGATGAAGGTGGATATGTAGAAGATATTTTAATTAATGAAT
The DNA here is from genome assembly GCA_905250075.1 of Rotaria sp. Silwood1. NCBI lineage: Eukaryota > Metazoa > Rotifera > Eurotatoria > Philodinida > Philodinidae > Rotaria > Rotaria sp. Silwood1. Next base: position 269,589 of record CAJNOP010000102.1, on the reverse strand, counting down.
TAGAAGATGGTGAAGAAAAGATAATTGAAGATTTAAATACATTTCCAGATGCTTATGTATTTATTTATGATGAAGTTAGAACAAAATTAAATATTGATTGGAGAAAAATTGATTCTAATGATTATTGTAATCAATATTCATCTATGTATTTATTAACCAAATGGACACAACAATTACAATATGAAAATTAATAGTTTTTCATTACTTTGTATCAAATATCTTCTTTATTTTAATCTTACAATTTCATAAGAAAATGATTCTTTGCATGAAAGAAGGAAATTATGTTTTCTAGCTTTTTTTCAAAAAATAAAGATTGCCTTAGTAACACAAAATCTTAGTCTATTGACAAAATAAACCAAAATTATTTTTTTTTGAATCATCTTCCCCTTTTTATTTCTATCATTCTTCTGACAATTTTCAAGAAGATATGAAAATTTATTTCTCTTTTCTTCAGTCAACCAGTTCTCGTCTTCGCTCATCTCTTCTATTCACGGATGACAAAGAAACCCCCCAAGCATATATTGCAGTCGATCATTGATATCAATATAGCGTGATTACAGAAGTGTTCTTTTCATTCTCTACAGATTTGATCATATTGAACATTAATTACTTTACTTCTTGAGAGAAACCATAGCCCATCGTTATACTAATATAGATGATAAGTTAACAGCTACGTTTGACTACAAAAACTAAGGCGAATCGCTCCTCATGAATGTAAACATGAGAGCACAAACTTTCCTTCAATCATAAGATGTACATGTGCCGACATCGTGTAATTAATTCAATAGAAGCACCTTCTCTCTATTAGAAAGCATCGTAGAAAAGTGTTTCCAGCAGCATTTTCACTTGTCACTAAAATACTTGAATAACTTTAATCCATTTATGTGTGTCAGTTCAATTTCAAAAGCCAGCTTATGACTCAACTCACACAGAAATCAAGTAAAAAAAGGACAAAAATGCTTCTCACCCGACTCAACCTGATTCAAAATCTAGGACTAGTGCAGTTTGGTAGATGTTTCATTGGCAATTTCAATGCATTCTTAAAAATAAAAACTCCATCCTCATGATACAATTCGATACATTTTGAGTACATTTTTTACAACAGTGAAAACCACAAGTTTCTACCGTATTTCTATCAAAAGTGATTCAAAAAACACTGACAGTTTTTCTTTTTTGAAATGAGCATTAGTGAGATTTTCTGGGAGAGTTCAATGAAATCAGGCATGATTGAAGCGAATACTTTTAATACAGGTTGAAAAAGCAGTTAGTACAATTTTTATAGGATCAATACGCAGGACATTATGTAGCTTCTGCTTTTTGCCAGGGGTATATTTTATTTTATATATCTTGAAACACATTTCTACAAACTCTCTTTTACGTAATTGTCCAAAAATATGATGAACAAATAGTGCATTTTTATAATGAGACGGTGATATTGTTTATATCAATCAAAATAATTCTTTTTAGCTTTTTTCATATGTACTTGTAGGCTCTTGGAACCTGTGATGTTCCACTCTTTAACGTGTGATATCACAAGTGATGGAACAAACTTTCCAGGTTAGAAACGAAAGAGACAACAAGAAAAATTATTAGAACTATAAGGGAAAGTCAAACACGACTTTATTTTCTATTCTGTACGGAGTTACAGAATAATAAACATTTGCACGTAATTGCCAAACATTGTTCTGTAATTTCGTATAGGAAGCAAAGAAAATAATGTGTTATTTTCACCATAGTTGTAGAAATTTTTCTGTTCTCTTTCGTTTACAACGTCGATATGTCAGTTCACTAATGGACATTCGCCTCTCACAAATACAATGTATCACATTTTCTTTTTTTTTTATGATCGACTTTTTTGCTTGGAACAAAAAAAAGACAACGAAAGTACACCTATAAAATTGTCAGTTTTTCCTACATAAAATTATATCATCCTTCATTTTATCTAAGAAAATACTTTCCTACAATGCTCATAATGAGTACTTGGAACTTTTTCAAGGAATTCAAAATAAGAGTAATCGATATTTTATTTATATATAGCAGCTTGAAAATATTTTTTGTACTATAGCCAAGCTGAGTAGGTCATTCAATGTAGTTGTTAAGGCTGATACACCTCGAATGCTCGTTTAAAGGGAAAAATGGGTTTTGATCTTGAAAATCCAATCGTAAACTTTTTCAAAAAAAAAAAACTCCGGCATTTAACATTTTACAGTCAAATAATGAGTTCTATTCGAGTGAGTCAGCCACCGAAGAATTCTACCTCAAAGAGGCAACTTCTTCAGTATTGGTCGCATTCAAGACGTACAAGCACTTTTCTTTTCTCTTTCATAGGAAGAAAAAACCGTGTCTTTCATTTGCTTTGTGTTGTCTTTTATTTACACATCTTCTGACTTTACGCAACATGTCTTTCTTACGAAACAACAAAACAAATATTTTCATCAAATTACGAGTAAGAAATTTATGTGTAGAAATAGTTGAATCCATTGAAATCGCTCATTGTCTGAAATACAAATGAACCATTTACATGAACTTGAAATTAAGTTAAAGTTCGTTACTTAATCTTTACGAGGGGATCCATGAGAAAATCGAAGATCATTCCAGTAAATGAAATAGTAGTCAAAATTTTAATTTTTGTTTTTGTATGTGAGTTCAAAATGTGATTTTCTGAAACCATGAAACCCGAATTTTTAGTTCATTTGAATGAACTGCAGTAAAGTTAGGTAATACCGACTTTTGAGTACTGCCAATCTTCAATCAACAAAATAGATGGAAATCGTTCCTTAATATTTATCAAGATTATAATTCAACAAGTCAGAGAATTTTTCCATGCAATTTTAACTAATAGATAAACCATCGAAAGCTAAAAAAAAAATTATTTAAATTATTACACATCATGTATCTATTAGAGTTTTGTAGTCCAACATTAGTCAGAAAGTTTTCAATTAATGAGTGAATAATGGTTTGTGTTTGATAATAGATTTGCTGCCATTTTTTAAAAAAAAATGGTACCAGCTTTTTAATAGATTGTGTAACTTTTTATTCTCTATAAAAACTAAAAAAATACTGAAAGAAAAAGTTTACCTTCGGTACGAACGAAGTTTACATCTCTCTCTTAAATTAGTGATTTTTGATGTTTTTTCAAAAGAAAAAAAAACATTTTAAGCAGCTTTTATTGCTACGGCACGATTGCACAGCAAAATAAATGTGACAATCAGAAAGAGCGTTAACAACTAATATTAAGTGCAACACATTTCACACGAACGATTTTTCCTGTGAAAAAAACCTACGGTTTTCCACGACTGTATTTTGCTCAAATTTTGTTCCGTGCTGTCCAAGAGTTGGTTTTTCGCAAGAAAGTTCTCTAAAGTCTATCTGACTCGGAGTAGTTTTTGACGCTACTTTTGAATGTCATATTTATGTTTCTTTACAATCGTGTTATGTTAATGAAAACCGCTAAAAATGTTTTTTTATTTCTTTTGAAAAATCTTAAAAAATCACTATCTAAGAGGATGTGAGTAGGTTTATCGCTGTATGTATGCGAATATTCAACTTACCCTTTACCTACAATCTGTTCCATAGAGAAGGCTACATCTCTAATTCATTCCCTTAGATTCGATTGATTTTACAAAGATTCCTATATGAACTCATATTAATTTCTCTCGGATTCTCATTACAATTATCACATGAAATCGCAATTGATGCAATCTCGGTCAGTGTTTATTTTTTGTTAAACATTTTCGTTTTTTTTTCTATCTTTTTTAGACAGAAGAAATCAAGTTCAATTTATCCTAATAAAAATCTATATTTTCACAAACAAGTACCTCGACGGGACCCTGTTTGTGACTCCTACGTCTCTATTACCTGCTATAGGTTCATAGGTGTCATGATGTCTTTATCCACGAGGAAATAAATGTAATATAATTAAAGTACATTCTTCAGCAGATTAACAGACTTGATTTTGTCATTGCCATCAAAAACCAGGTGTTTAAAATTTTCATAGTTATAGAAACACATTTCGGAGAAAGTAATCACATACTATCATAGCACTTGAAATTCTCTTTTAATCCTATATGTTTATCTATTAGTTTGCAGTTTTTCGTTGAGCACATGGATGCAATCAACAAAAAAAATGCATATGATGATAGTAATTTTCAAGCATTATCTGAATATGTCATTGGTTTGTTTAAAGATATTATTTCAATTATCAAAAACTTAAAAATTTTTTCTCTCACATAAATGTAAACTAAAATACAAATATACAGAATGATCAAACACCTAAAATATTTTAACTATGTGTAAGTGTCTTTTAAAACGTCTTTTTATGGTACCGATATATTTCAAATATGGACAAAAGATAGTTTCTTCTGAACATATATATCAGCAAAAAAATACACCAGTATAAATAATAGAGTTTTCGAAATTTTTTTAAAACTAAAACAGAGGTGTAATTTGCTGGAATCCACATTCCAAGAAAGAATTCGTGAAAGGTTTCATACTTTTGCATTGACTAAGAACAAGACTGATTCAAACAAAGCAATGCCGGAGAATTTTTTGTTGACTTTTCATTGATTCATTTATTCATTCAAGTCTTACAAATGTTTTCCCTCGGTTTATTGTCGACCTAAGTAGCCATGAGTTACATACACGGTCGAAAGGAGGCGATGATACAATGACAGAACGAAAAAGATGCGCTCCTCGTGGGACTCGAACCCACACCTTCTGCTATCCGGGCAGATGTCCTAAGCCAGTTAGACTAGAAGAGACGATGTTATTTTCTTTTTCGTCTTAGATCGTCATTCTATGTGCACGATCTAACACCATGATAGAGAAATTCGTATACTGAGTTCAGATATATTTTCATCGAATACTAACTTCTTTTGGCATACATCGATTTATTTTAAAATATTATTTTTGTTCTCAAAATGAACTTTTGATATGTCCGAGACTATTGAAGTTGATCGAAATCTATGTAATTATTAAGCCATAAGTTTATGAGTCGATTGATGATTGATATAGGATGGCTAAAAACAAGACTTATCTCCTTCTACAACACTCTTTCTGGTCTTTTAAGACGAATTTTTAATTGAAGTATTTCTGCGATAATATAAATTCATTACGTATGAAATCGATGCTGAAAATGTATATCCTCACTGAAAAGCAGACAAAAAGACATTCTCTAACAATGACTGTTGATTTCAAACTTGGTATAGCTAATGAGTAAGCGGTCTACTCAGAATGTAAAGCATTTTGAGTTAAAAAAGAATTCGTTTTTCAAATAGCTTTTTATCTTCAGACAATTGCTTTAGTTTAATGCTAATCGTTGCTCTGTAGTCCTCTATTATACCATATTTTGCTTCAGATTATGCAACCAAAATTTATGCATCTTTTTTTACATATTGTTATAGTCATTGAAACACTTTATCTACAACATATACTCGATCATAATTAAAATTAATTCAGTGACAAAAGAATCGAATTAGTACGATGGATTGCTTTATGAAAAAGAACACATAATCCCGCTATTGTACGGATATTTTACTAGTCTTAGCCAAATGACAATTTTCTTCTACAACTTATGTTTACTTAATTTGTCAACGTCTAGCAAATAGCTTGAGAATTTTAGATTATTAAAATGTTTCATAATCGAATAATTGAAAACTTCACCAACGATCGAAACAATAGGAGAAATGATTTCGTTTCGAAATAGATTTTATTATATTGTTTTGAATTGATTTTTTCTGCTAACTAACGGTAAAATATTCTCAAAAGAAAAACACTATTAATTAATAGTCTTTGTCGAGCTCTATCTATTGCGAAATAGATCGATTCAAAAAATGAATGTTATGAACTCAGAAACTGCGTGTCCAGAGTGGATAAGTTTTTTGTTCGACGACTCTGTAATTTTGTTTCTGTTAAACACAGATGGAGCCTTATTTGAGATAGTTGAACAAAATTTACTCCTGATCATAGATCAAGCATATTGAATAAATCTCTTTAAATTATTTCTTTATAAATATTCATATGAATTTATTTTAGATCGAAATTGTTTCAGTTATTCTCAAAATAAATTATATAATTCGACTGATTTTCTAAGACAAATGGCAACAGTAAATGAAACCAATTTATGTTCGATTTGCAATAAACCTTCAGTTAAATACTTTTGCATTGGATGTAAAAAATATTTTTGTCCAAAAGACTTCAAGGAACATGAACAACAATTATCGATGAAATTCGACAATGAAATAGTAAGATCACACAACGAACTTCTTGATCAAATAAAAAAGTTAGAAAAATCAAATTATTTATCATTGGATCTTTTTGCTCAAATTGAACAATGGAAAAAAACAACAATTAACAAAGTAGAAAAAGCAGCAGAAAGAGCTCATCATGAACTTATTGAACTAATCGATAAAAAAAGAGTCAAAATAACAGAACAACTTGAACCAATCACAAAAGAAATTCGTTGTCATCGAGAAGAAGAAACTTTTGTTGAGAATGATATTGATCGACTTAAACAAAAACTGAATGAAGTCCAGGAAACACTTCAAAAATTTATTCGAAAAGATACAACTAAAACCATTATTATTGATGATGATCGAATTGATTGGAATCGGATCATCTACATTCAAGGAGAACAGCAAAACTGTGAGTATGTTGAACTAAACATATAGAAAAACAGAAATTCTGCAATATTCGTATAGTATCGATTAGAACAGTCTTTCATTCTGTTTGAGGTTTCAGAAACTCGAATCGTTTAACAAACTCTATTCGAAGAAAGTCAAAATATTTTCAAGATCTTCTGTTTATTTATGCATTTTATTGTTTCTTATGGTTCCTAATTGTAAATATTACACTTTCAACAATAAGCAGAATATTGACTTTATTCATTTGCAAACACTTACTCCAATCTATGAATATTTCATCTAAAAACTGAATAAACAAAGTCATCGTTGAAATTTCAAAAAAGAGAAATTGTTTTCGAAAGTCTAATGAATAGTAAAATAAGAATCATTCTTGAAGACTTTCATAGATCTAGATGACTTTTATTTAATACCATATTCTTTGAATTTTCATTCGTTCGAAAATAATTTCATTAATGAAATCATTTGAATTATCGAGAAATATTTGAAATTCAGCTTTATAATGAATTATTGAATAGTGATAAAATAAATAATGAATTCAACATTTCCATACGAAGTAAATTTTCGAGTTACGGCGATTGTTTATTCAATAGGGACAATATTCGTACACTGAATGATTGAATAGTTCGAAAATAGTCCAACATTTTCTCTACACTCAATCGAGTTAAGTTGAACGAAAAGAGAATGTTCTACTATTTTTCTTTATAAGTGATTTAAATAGATGGATGAACTACATTTCTACAGATATGTCGCTCTACAATGTTCATAGAATGAATATAATATTCCTTCAAATATGAAAGAGTTCAGATAATTGTTTCTTTTTCAAACTTTTGCAAATGATCGATTTATACATTGCAAGGACTAAATGATTGGTTTCAATTTCCACAATATTTTTCCAGTTTCTATTAAAAGAGGTATGGGAGATTATGAAATTAACGGACATATTTTACGAAATCTGTTGATTGAGGTGTTTGGAAATTATTTGCAGTATCTTCTGTATCATCCATAGTGGAAACTCTAGAATCGTTATGAAAGTTTAAGTGAATTTTCTACAACTTCATAAAAACTATCATACAAATCAATGAAATTGTCTTTTGTTACAGCACCATTTCTACAAAATGCAAATCTGAAAATAAACGCAAAATGGATACAGAATGGTGTCACTGTGGCTGGAGGAAATGGACGAGGTAGCGAAATAAATCAATTGAGTGATCCATGCAGCCTATGTGTGGATGATAATCAATCTGTCTACATTGCTGACTACTGTTGTTATCGTATTGTGGAATGGAAATGTGATACGATAACTGGTCGAGTTGTGGCTGGTGGAAATGGGAAAGGAAACCGTTCAGATCAATTAAGTGGTCCGACAGATGTGATTATGGACAAAGAAAGAGATAGTTTCATCATTTGCGATTATGCAAATAAACGAGTTGTTTGTTGGCCTCGTCAAAATGGTACTAATGGAGAGACAATCATCTCAAATGTTGGATGTCATGGCTTGACAATGGACGATGATGGATCTCTCTATGTTGCTGATTTTGATAAGCATGCGGTCAGAAGACATGAAATGGGAGAAAGCCAAGGAACAATAGTTGCAGGTGGAAATGGATCAGGAAGCCGTCTCGATCAGTTGAATTATCCTAGATATGTCTTCGTCGATCAAGATCATTCAGTTTATGTATCAGATTGCGGCAACCATCGTGTGATGAAGTGGATGAAAGATGCAAAACAAGGTATTGTTGTGGCTGGTGGTCAAGGACAAGGAAATAGTCTTACACAATTATCACAACCTTATGGAATAGTCGTCGATCAATCGGGTACTATTTATGTGGCTGATTGTTTGAATAATCGAATAATGCGTTGGGTTCAAGGAGCTACACAAGGAAGTGTCATCGTTGGTGGAAATGGTCAAGGAAATCAATCAAATCAACTCCAGGGTCCTACTGATTTGTCATTTGATCGTGAAGGCAATCTCTATGTGAGTGACAGTAGAAATCATCGAGTACAAAAGTTCAACATTGATCGAAGTTGATGATTAGCACTGCTTTAACGTTCTCATCATAATCTTGAACAAGTGATCGAAGAACAGAGCCATTTTAAATCGAATTATCTTATCTTTAGACACAGATCATCACGAATTAAATAGAATAAAATCATTTTCAATTAGGTTGCTTCAGAAAATCCTGTTTTGTATATTCTAATATGGTCTAGATGTTCTGGTTTGCCATTTAGTTAGAACACTTGTTATTCGTCTTTGAGCGTTCTTCAAATTTCCAAAAATTGCTTTTGAAACTGGCAAAAGTCGAAGATAATTTGAAGTTCATTCTATCGAACAGTTGAAATTCCCGATATGCCGTGCGCTTTAAAGTATTAAAATTATCGATGAAAGAAAAATGTGTCTTTTTCAAACATTGGTATTTATGAAGGGGAGGAAAAGATTGTGTACTCTCGACTGTTGTTTTTGATAATATGAAAGGCCATTATGTAGAAATATCATATCAGATATTCATCAAAAAAGGGAGACAACGTTTCTTTATCACCAAATTAAATATTGGTCACATTGTGGTATAATAAACGATTACTTTAATGCAACTGGTAATCAAGTGTGTTTCACTTTGTCATCCGACACTCAGAGAAGAATTGATCGGGATCGAGAACATGACCCATGTCTAAACTGATGAACGATATTGAAAGATGATCGAATTCCTCGTACCCATCATTTGCTTTAATGAACTATGCGGTTACATAGATCTATTGATCACTTCGTACAGTAACATAGCGCTGAAAATCTTACTGTATTACTAGGACTAATGTCAAATACATGAATAATAGCAACATTTCACTCGATCATTTTTCCATCGACCATGGTGATTAACGACAGTTTCATACAATAAAAATAGTAGCTTTTGCATTTCTGACTTATGGTCACTAGACAAAAATACAAGTCCATTCAATAGGAAAAAGATTGTTTGCTTGACTTTTCACATTCAAATAAGACTCACTATATTTGTTTGTATGTGATAAAATTAGAAGAGAAATCCAAATGAAAATCGAAGAGATGAATTTTCATTGCACAATTAAACATGGCAGGTTATTCTTTATCTTTGCCAAATTTCTAAAAATATTCTGAGAAAACGTTAATTATTATTATTGTGACGTGATTCACAATTTTTGTTGACCGAATGTTTAGTCGATGTGAGATGAAGCTTCATTTATAATGTGACAGAAAAAGTGAAGGTGCTTGTTAACAAGTTCTTCTCCCTCAGTAAAGTCAGACGGTGGTTAACGATTAATAAGACTTTCTCAAATATTTCAGCGTTATAACGAATTCATTCTTTGCTATGAAAACTTGTAAATGATCAGTGCGGATGTTGATACAAATGCTTTTCTATTAAAATCTGAAAAAAACAAAATAACTTGGTGAAGTTTCGAAGGTGAATATTGAAGTGATACAGTTTTTAAATATGTTCTGTGATTTCACAAATTACAGAACAATTTATTTTTTTCTAACCTTTGGTTTTTTTGAATGATAACGCGTTCTTCCTATGTTCTCTCTTTCTTTCAGGTTTTCGAAGGGTTGAATGTAAATTCTGGTCTTCTCTTTACGTGTAATCACGCCCACACTCTCGATCATATTTTCATAGAATAACATTCCACCATTTCGATCCTGGTCACACACTTTATCTGAATCATTCACCCCTTCTCTTCAATTTTATGTTAACATTCGAAACGATCTATTATAGTTACTTATTCCCTCACATTCTGATATTTTGAATACTAATCTCGACTTTGACAATTGTACATAATAATTAAGTGCGAACTTGAAATAAGTGATATGTTACTCGGAATCACAGAGACACATGCAGTTCTCGTTATAACAATTAGTCAGACGAATGTACAAAAACTGATTTATCTCAAGTACATTATAGCAAAGGACAAACCTAAGTAACATGTTGTGCATTATTGTAGTAGATGACTACAGTTATGAATATGAGATTTTCAGTCTGTAAAACTAACTGTTGTTTATTTTTTAATCTTCACATACATGTACTTCGAAGAAAAAACTAGTACATATCTGTATATATATATGATCATACACGGCAAACAAAAGAAGAAGAATATAAGTGAATAAAATAACCAATATAGCGAGAAGAGAGGTAGTGCCTCACAGATAGCGCGTCACTACCTAATACGAATGATTCATATATTTGCTTTGTTTTATTGAATATAATAAAAACAAATAAAATTCATACCCATCTGTATTCTTTCTTATTTTTTTATGCCATTGATAACGACGATAATGTCCGAAGCTATAGTAAATGTAACTGAATCTTATAATACATATTCTCAACCTCAGTTAGCTGCAATTGATTTATCTATTTCATTTATTCATCAAGCAATTGATGCATTAGATATTGATAATTCATTATTAAATAATTTATTAATTATAGCTGATTTTGATACATCTCATGGTGCAAAATTCAATTTATGCTATAAAATTAATAATTAATTATTTACGTGAAAAAGAAAAAAATTTTTCAAGAACCTTTAATTATTCATAATGATCTTCCAACAAATAATTGAGAAAAAGTTTTTCAACTTATTCTTATAAAGCTGTAGCTAGTGGTCATTCATTTTACGAACAATGTTTACCTAATAATTCTCTTTCAATTGGTTATTCATCAACATCAATACAATGGTTATCAAAAAAAAACTATGTAATATTTCAAATCATTGTGTTTCTTAATATACTATTGATGATGAATTATTAGCATTTAAGGGGACCCCCCCCCCCCCCCCCTCAGAAATGAAGTCCCACTTGGAACCCTCCGTTTGGGCTGAAATTTTCAGGAATGATTGATCTTAGCGAGAAACGTTTGTGATAAAAATTTCAGCTTGACATGTCCGACTAAAACGCAATTTCGGCTGAGTTTCCTACCTTTCGGGAGAATCGAAATAACTCGGTCCAGAGAAGGGATATAGAGCTCGAGCTGGTTTCAAATTGTAGCTAGCCTCTGTACGCAACTTTTCATCGGACGGAATTTTGAAACTTCCTTCCATTCATTTTTTATGAGCAATTTTGTGAGCATGCTTGCAAAATAAGCATAAAAAAGTGTGATTCTACGACAGCAAATCCCACTATTCTTAGTCCTGGGATTCAATATCAAAAATCCGTCCGATGAAAAGTTAGCTCTAATCAAGACCTTTAAAACAAAAAAAATATCACGGATTATATGCCTAGTCGAGCGGGAGTTATTTCAATTTTTTTGTCTAGAAACCGTGTTTTGAGAAAAATGCTAAAGAACTTTTGGAGATGGATTTTTTCATTAAAATCCAGAATAAGTCATGTTGCAATGGTGTATTCCTAAAAATCGATCATATGAATTAATACCAGATGGTATTCTTATTCTTGTTATACCTTATCTTAATGAACAAGGACAATGTGGAAATCAAAATGCAAAAAATCTTCTTTATAAATGTGCTTAAGAAATTTGTTTAACATCAGAAGAATTATATAATTATACAATTTCATCATATATTCGTTCATATAATGAATGTGTTGATGAAAAACTTTTTAATCAATATTGATTACAATTAATAAAAGTTGAACTTCATAATAGTACAATAAATTTCTATGAACAATTACAAATTAAACAAATAACACTTGAAGAATTTGCACAAAATCGAACAGAATTTATGTGTCCTTGGTGTGAATCAATATTGAAAATAGCTCTCGAAATGAATAAACAACGTTTAAAAGAAGAAATTAATCAACTTTTAAATCAATATTGAACTATATATATAATTCAAAAATAAAAGAAAAATCAGATGATTATAAATCCTATTTAAGTTATACTTATTTTATTTTTTCAAAAAGAATTTTATTCTAAATAAAATTTCATTTCTACTATATGTAGATGTAATTAATTGTTTGATTTTGTTTTTCAAAATGAAAGAAAACAATCAAGACAAATATTGATGTCAATACTAACATCAATCATGTGTAAATCTTGAAATGTATGTAAAACTTATTGTAAATAAATTCTCGTATTTTTATATTTGACGACGTTTAGTTCGACTAAAGTTTCTATTTGAATTTTTTCTTTCATTAATAAAATTGACTCAATCAGGATCTATAAAGTGAATTCTGCACTATTAATTAATATATAACACTTTTAAATTTGACAAAAATACGAGACTACGCAATCACTTCGATATTTGATCTTAATATTTTTGACTTTTGTATATAAGTATTCATAACATTTAAAACTAAATACTAAAGATCAAAACGAAAAATATACTTTCGAACGGGTCCATATGAATCTTTGTTATTTGATAAACATCCATCAGTCAAAACTAACTTTGATTTGAGTGCATCAGAAAACATCATCAAATGAGATTTTAAAAATTTATTAATGATAAATTTTTCAAGTATTGAATTGAAAAATGTAGTATGAGAAAATATTTTATTTTTAAAGGGATAGAAATTTCCACAGAGATAAAACTTCTTGAATTCTAATCTTGTTGATAATGCTCATGCAAAAATATGATTAGATTATTACATAGTTAACATCGTTGTTATTGTTATTCATGTTTTATTGATCGTAATTCACGGTACATATCAATCAGAATAGTATTTCATTTCATCGATATAAACACTCGAAATAAAAAAACAAAAGATTTTATTTTAATATTTCTTGTGAATTTTTCGAATGATTATTAATTTTCAGATGATTTGCTAAAATTTTTTATATGAACGAAATTGAGAAACTTTCTTGTAGAATTCTTATTTATAGTTAAATAATTCTATAATTATTTATTCATATGTGATTTAAACGAAAGATGATTACAAATATTTATTGTAATACAAAAAATAAAATTAATTTATTTTTAATTCATATGTAAGATGTAGAAGAAGCGATCAAAAATAAAAGTGAAAGGAAAACCACACGTTGTTTCTATGTTAATATATTGCATGACATGCTAAAATTTTATCTTCGCATATATATATATATATTAATCTAAATGAATTAAAATTAATTAAATATAATCCTATACAGAAACTGTCATGAATGTCCTTGACACTTACTATTTTACTTTTATAAATATATTCCAGCTTAACGTATCTTTTAACCTTTTATTTCTAATAGAATGTCGGAAAAATAGCCCCTGAAAAATGATTCCTCTTAAGCAAAATATACATTGACTAAGTATTAATCTTAGTATAATCATCAAGACCTTGACATAGGGCGTTATTGACGCATAATCAAAGATTGTTGACGAATAATGTCTCATTATAATATATGAACTGTTTTATTATTGTATTGCTCGAGGATAAAAGTAGAACGATCGTAAAGAGATATGTTACAAAATAGATACAGCAGTTACATCATCTGTAACATTTTAATCCTATAGGATTGTGCTTAAAGGTTTAATTTATTCGATATTCGACAAGTTCATCTTTTTGTTTCTTTTTTAATTAGCAACATGATAAAATATAGAAAACAATACTCTTATCTTTTATTCATATAAATCCCTTATAGCATTAACTGATTAAATGATATCTCTAGAAATCTCACAATATGAAATCATATTTTTTTTTTGGAGACTTTTCTAGCTATTTTCAAATGATTAATCAATATGGATATTGAATAATATCATATATCAGTGATGCGAATTAATTTGTATGAGCATTAAATTTAAAAGAAAAGAAAATAATGGAATCTTGTGTAAAGCTTATCGAAGATTGCTGAGATAATATTAGCTTTATTAATATCAACAGAAGAAATTCTTTTCTTTACTCTATGACTAAAGAAAGATTCATCCGTGTTCTTTTTATCTGTACGTGTCTTTTTTTTTTGTTATTATGAAGTCAGTTCTTTTCTGAATTCTATTCAAATTTAAACGAACAAAATACAAAAGAATACTAAATATAGTTTTGCTTAGAGGTCAAACAATATTTATTTTGCTTTAGTTTTCATAGATATTTATAGAAAATGTTTTTTTTTTGTATTAATTCCAATAGATATTATTTTGAAAAAGCAAAAAAAAATCTTATGTGTAAATCATGTCACAGTTATCATAGTGAATGTTTCATGATCATAATGATAAATAGGTCTTTTCCAAAACATTAATTTTCGTACTTGTCTACGAAAATTAGGTGTTGAAATAAAAAATATATAAAAACTTGTTACAGGATTAACATAAAATAATATTGAAGTAATAACATGATAAAGATATGTAAATGATGTTTGATTTGAACGAGCATTAGGTATGATTATATAATAAATATGTTCAATACAATATGGTATTGATGATAAAACTATTGCAACAGACATTAATAATAACATACGAGATAAACGTTTATCACTACTTAATATACCTTTACGTTTTGTTCGTTTAATTTTTTTTAAATGTCTATATGTTAATGTACCAAATATTGTAAGAAATAATATTGGTATTATACTATGAAGAATTATTTGAAATATCCATAAATAATAATATAAAAATTTTCTTGATACAATTCTACATAAATTTTTATTTGATACATCAAAATAAAATCCTATTGGAATACAATGTATACTATTAAGAATAAATACAAATAGAATAACTTGTTTTGTTCGTTTTCGTACTGTACTCATATGTCTTAAACGTACTTTACGTGATGATATTAAATATCTATCAAATATAGCCATACAAATACATGTTAATGATATTAAATCAAATGTATGTAATATATAATAACGAAATTTACATAATATAAATTCATGTTGAGGTTCTATTGAATATTGAAAACCATCAAATATAATACGAGTTAAAAATGGATAAATAATTATAATTAAATTTGATAATGATGATGTTAATAAATATAATGAACTATTACTTGATCGAATATTATTTGATTTTCTTTTTGATCGTTTTTTTAAACGAGACCATGTTGAAAATACATATATATTTAAAATATTTCCAATTAAACCAAATATAAACATAATTATACCAATAATAATCATTAAACGATGTGAAAAAATATCAATTTTATCCATTCTTATTTTTTTTAAATATTAAATTAATCAAGAAAATTTTTATTCACTTCTTGACATTCATAAATCTAAATAGTTCAATAAAGAAGTTGTAAATGTACGCTATGACGTGCAAAACTTCTCCTATTACAAAAAAAAAACTCGAAGAGGCGTTAATAAAAACAGAAAAAAGACAAAAATAAACATTTTAGTATAACGCAGAGCACATAATAAAAACAATTGTTCAAATATTTTCTAATTTGAGAGCATTTTTCAATATACTAAAGTCTCAAATATAAACTCATTGGATTAAATTTCTTTTTTTTGTGCGTGACAAAACTGTTGACTTTATTACCACAATGCTATCATGTTTTGTTTTTTTTATCAACTTACTTGTCAAAGTTTGATTTCTTGTATGTTTTCATAATGATTAATACTAAAAAGTAAATTATGTCATAGGAATTATTGATACTATCGTTCCGAGAAAAACAAAACGTCAATCGAACATCTGTTAATGTTGTTTTTTAGATATATTTTTATAAAAGCAAGCTCTTTCAAAGGTTAAACTATGTTTCTATATTTGTACAATTGAATGGGAATAAAATGATATGATTATCATGTTCAATAAGAAAAATTTTATTGATAACTGTTCATTATTTCGTTTTTTCTGTGTCTTTAACTATTGCAATTCGATATTTGAATAGATATTAATCTTTTAAATATTATTTCGATAATTAAAAAAAAACTAAGTTAATAATTTTATAATATAAAAATTTTATTATTAAATGAGCCCAAAAAACTAAGCTTTTATGTCATATTGAAAAATGCCCTAAAACAGAAGAAAATATTTTGATCCATTTTATTATATGCCAATCTTGATTAAATATAATAAAATAAAAAAGAAATCTTGATAATCTTTGTCATTTTTAGGATGAAAATGATCTACATCTTTGATATATGTATATATATAAAAGCTTACCCATTTTTATAAGATATTTTTTTGATAAAAAAAAATATATTGAGACAAAAAAAAAAATACAACGGAAGATAGACAAATTTATTTTTTCTAGAAAGCATTTTCTTTTCTTTTCTTATGTTATTTCCTTTGCTTCAAGGAACTGTCTTTTATATTTAATCAGACTAGAACATAGTTATTTACTTGATTTTTTTACGCACGCAGTGCATTAATAGATTTGTTTTTTCAAAAACAAATACGAATAAAAATATTTTGTTTCAGTTTTTTTCTTTTTTTTTTTTTGAAAGCAATATATCATCTTTGTTCATATTAAGAATTTCATCTTATCAATTTTCAAGTTGAAAAGAAAAATGACTATTGAATGAAACAATTTACATACAGAAGGTGAAATCTTTCTTCTTGAAGTGATTTTACAGTACTTTGAATTAGATCATAACTTTTTTTTCTTTGAACTTTGTTGAATGTCATGATATTTTAGCTAGATCATATTAAATGTAACATTAGTAATCTATCAAATGACATCAGTATCGTGTTACTAGTTTTGTTTAAAGATATTAAAACATAAACTTTTCATTATTAAGGTTATGAGAC
Organism: Rotaria sp. Silwood1; assembly: GCA_905250075.1. NCBI lineage: Eukaryota > Metazoa > Rotifera > Eurotatoria > Philodinida > Philodinidae > Rotaria > Rotaria sp. Silwood1. The sequence goes on along the minus strand of CAJNOP010000102.1, from coordinate 252,364 downwards.
AACAAAAAAAAAACAAGGCATTTACTTTTGGTATATATAATACATAATATGTCTTAGTTTAGTCTAAAATATTAATTGGTAAAATAATATATTTTTATATTGATTTTAATCAAAATTTTGTTAGAAATGCATTATCTCGAAAGGAATTCATACAATAGCACTATCTTGCATAAACAAAGACATGATGAAAAAATGAATTTCTTTATATATTAATTATTGAATAAGTTTTTAATGAATAGTCTCGACTTGATCGTGAGAAATAAATGAATATTGATCTGTCAAGCATTGTTTCAAGTATAAATATTTTATTTGATTAAACTTGATGTCATGATTTTCAAAAAAAGTTCTCTTCATCATCGATTTTTTAATATCTTTCATATCAAATCACGATTGTCTATGTCATGTTTGTGAAATGATAAACAGATGGAACTTTCATAATCGATATTAATATGTCAGACAAAAAAAAGCATTTTATTGAGAGGAGACTTCTCATTAGAAAAAGAATTAGGAATAGTAAAACTATTTGATTAACGACAGATTTTTTTTGTAAATAGATTATAAATATTTGTTCGTTTCACTTGCCGTAACCTTTATATCTTTGAAAATTTGATAGACAGATCGAGAATTACTAGATAATTCTATAGTATATGATATTTTTAACTATATTTAATTACATGTAGGAGAAATAATACAATAAAAATGTGTAAAAAATAGAATATTCTTAAATTTTTTCCATTGGAAAAGAATATATTAGACAAAAAAAAAAAAGTTTCTGTTCATAAAATTTTGTTCTCTTACTAACTAAATTGTATCTGTAATAAAAGTTTGACCTATATACCATTAATTTCTTTTTTTTTTGACACTGGTTTTTTTTTTAATAGATAATTTTTGCAGTCAGGTCATCTATTTACAGTACTTCTTAAAATTAGAAAATAATTCTGATGAACTTTATATAATGTTTCATTCGCCTTCGATATAATTATTTATTCAAACAATTTCAAATTATCTAATTTGACTATGATTTTTCTTTAATTAAAGAACTCGTCACACATATATTCATATTATCATTTAAAAATTGAATATAATATGGTATATAAGCATATAAATCATCAAATCCATGTCGAACTAGAAATCTATGAATGCACTTTTAATGAAACTAAGTGGCAGATTTGAAAAAAAAGAGTATTGAGGGTGATTGCAATTTCCTTCCGAAATACTTTTTGTTTCTTTTTTTTTTTCAGTGAAAAAAAAAAGTCCAAACATAAGCGGATATGACTTTTAACAGATCTCAAAACACTTTTTGTAATCATAATCGCCCCTTTTTCCAAAATATTAGATCCACTAGTATGTCACAAAAGCTCGTAACAGCTGTTTTTGTAGGCACTTTCTACTAAACAATATCGAAAGATATATTCGATTTCATAATAGTCAAAATTAAACTTATAGAATAAATCTTTTCTTTATCTTGAGAATTTTATTAGTAAATTTAAATTAATTTATTACAGATGAGAAGTAAGAACTAAATGAAAAATTCTAGATAAAAATACTTTTTTTTTTAATATGATTATCTTATCATAACGTTTGTAGACCATAGAAAATTCAATTTAATTTCTATTCTGTTCCTATTTTTCTTTGGCATGTTTCAATGTTTATTCACTTTAAAAAGCGAGACAGAAGTCCTAATTCAATTTGTGTAATAAGTTTGCCTTGAATGAAACACGCCTTTAATAATAGCTTTTGATTTACTCCATTAGTTCATATAGTACAAAAAAAAGTTATAACCTTAGACATGTACTTCACAAATAGTGATTAAACACATTTGAAGTACTAAATTTCAATTTAACATTGCTCATAAGCCATCTTCCTCCATATTGTCGTGATTGATCAAAATGTAATATATCAAGAACTGCTGAAATAAAAGATTCAAAATTATCTCTTTTAAAATATGGGTGTGGATTAACTGAATACTCGAGATGTATTTAGCTATTTTTTTTGTTCTTTTTATGTTCTATAAGCTTTGCGGCTATATTTTGCTTTTTGTGAAATACATTTTTAGCCTATAATTGTCTTGCTTAGACGAGCTAATGGGTTTAATCGGAAGCCATTTTGTAAGACGTGTTTTATTATAGAAAAAGTGATAATATAAATCAACTCGAGACTTTTTCATCCATTTCATATATAAAAAAAAAATATAAAATATTTTTTATGTCATCATCATTGATGAAATTAATTTAAAAAATGAAGAAACTCATTGAATGAAAAGAATATCAAAAGAATTTTAAATCTTTTCGATCGATAATTCAAATTGTACATAGATTTGACTACTATTTAATCCTTTTATTTAAAAATCACTCATTCATTTTAATTATTAAATAGAGTCACTATTGTTTATATAAAATTTGTTTAATTGTGCCAATTAGTTAAACATTTTTTTTTTACCAATATTTTTAACTAACTTGAGAATCGCACAAGTCAATCATATTCAGTTAAATTACGTTCGATATAATTATTCAATTTAAAGATTCAATAGTGGTACGTTCGGCAAATATCACTCATACGACATTATGTTGATGTCTTCTTTTCAGATCAATGTCAAGTGGTGTCTTTGCCAGAGACCTGGGGGAACAACTTTTCTGGTTCCCGTAACAAAATTTTCGTTCCCGTTCCGTGTTCCTGTTGCTGTAATGCTTTGAGAATAGCTACAACGATTTCATTATTCACATTCATCAACACTATTCTTACTTGATACTAGCTTTTAGTGATATCATGTTTCTCACAATACAAGATTCCGTATATTAAAAGTAAATTTCTGAGTCGAGGCTCATAAACCTATTGAAACTTCAAACTTCAAAGTTGAAATTTCAATTGAATTCAAGTTTCAAGTTTGACATATACGTATGCGTGATCAGTATGTAGTTACATTCTCAGGCCATATCCGAATTTTTGAAACGTTATAGAAGTTTACTTTTCTTTCGATACAAACAATTGTTCATCTAATACTTGTGATGAAAATGCTTTCATGTGTTGTATTCACTGCCGACGAACTTTGTGTTTCGAACATTTTTTTTTGTCATGTATCATTTTCATTGACTCTATTCTAGATATTCTTTTCGAATAAAGCGAATGAAATAGTAAACTGATAGTCTATCGTAGTGTTGAAATATCAAAATCATAAGGCTTAAGTTTTGAAATGTATAACATAGTTTTTTCATGGATTTAGAATCCTCTGAACTGCAAAGAATAAATGATTTAGCTTCGCAAAAAGCCAATACCGAAATATAGAAAACAACGTATCTTTAAATATTTTTTTAATCTGTCATGTGAGAATGAACAACCAAAAATACCAAAATCGATTGTTAAATTTGATCTTTTCTCAGAATATTGTCTTAAAGAGTTCGATATTTCGTATGTTATCCGTCATATAAACGCTACTGTTTTTTTTCTTTTAAAGCTCTATGGGGAAAAACGAAATATACCACAAGAATCAGCTCGTCGAGATCTACAAACTGATATAGATCCCTTTAAAAACTGAGACTCACACTTGGGAATCTTCCCTTGTAAGAGAAATACATTATAAAACTATATCATGAAACATTTTTATCCACACAAAAATTTTAAGTCAAAAAGAAAAGCGAGAAGCACAAAATAGCGATGTTTTGGTCATGATAATTTGTGTTTTTATTAAACCAAACGGCATATTCAGAAGAGATAAAATAAGTAAAAGCGATTAACTATTACTCTTTGATTAAACGCATGTATATAAAATAGAAAAATGAGTATACGAGAAAAAAAAATGATTTCATACATTGTCTTAGTTAAATTTTAGTCTCTTGATGCTCACTACCAAGATCTAATGAAACTGATCGTTTAAATGAGTTAACCATACAGCGGAACTAAAGAAAACCAAAATAACAATATATTAATTCCAAAAAAACTTAAACTTCCTTACAGCAATAGTAGCAACAACAGTTCCTAAAATGGCACCGCCAAGAACATCTGTAGGATGATGACGATTGTCTGTAATACGTGTAATACCTAAAAAAACAACGAAAAACAAATACTTCAAAACGACAGATATAAATAAACACATACCGATATATGAAGCTAAAGCAAAGCAAAGCATTTCCATAACATATGGAAATAGACCAATATTACGATAATTCCAAACTTTATGAATATAAAGCTAGAAATAAAAATAATAATTCAATATTCTCTAATAAAAATTGAAAAAAGAGAACTTACAGCTAAAAACATTAAACCATAGAAAGATAATGAGGCATGCCCAGATGGAAATGATTGACTATAAAGAAAACATGATACATTAAAAATTTAAAATATCTTGTTTTCGAGAAGCCAATAAAAAAAAAAGATATTTTTCACATGTATAGGTGATATTTTCACTTCTAAATGAAAATAAACTCTGGTGGAACTATCTAACTTTGACATAAGTTTTTAAACAAGAATACTTTATTAAGAATACTATTGGTTTGCTAAACATTCTCTAGTTTTAATTCTTCAACTATTACCTAGCATCGAAGATGAAACTGAAATTTTTAAAAATTTCTTATTGTCTGTTATTATCTAAATAGATTTTACTTGCTTGTTGTCTACATAATCAACTTAACTGTATTTTAGTGTTATAATCAGCGTTAGATTCCCTTAATTCAGTTGGTTGTTTTCTTCATTGTAACAAATGAGAATTGATCGCTCTAGAGATACTCAACTATATCATGCCTATATATTTGAGTATTCAACTTAAGATTTATCAATAAACCAATTTCCTGATGATAGAAAACTTCTTTGTTTTTCAGATATATGCTCTCTATGGATCTTCAACTCGAAGATATTTCTTATCTATTTTAGTCTATTTACAGTAGCACTGGAGAACCATTGTTTGTTCAACATCTGAAAAAGTTGATCGAAACCATGGAGACACGCACCAAAAACGCATACAATAATAGATGCAGTCTTGATACGCTATTTAAGTTCGTCAAAAGGTGGAGATTGTTAAAGTATATGTAGCAGCTATGTATCATGGAGTCATAAACACCATTGTACTGTCTTCAACAGACATAAGATCAATATCTAAAGTATGCAGCACATCGATATACTATCACGTCTTAATTCCTGTCAAAAAATTGACTTATCAAATTGTATAAATCGTTTTTATTATTTGGTATTACGCACAGTCATACTAATTGGTTTGAACAGAAACAAAAGTTAATAAAATGAAAAACGAAGGCTTCATAAATAATCAACATACAAGTTGCCAAACTCCGATAGAGAACATATATCTTTGGTCAAAATCACTCTTTCTGGCTCCGAATTGAATCGACTAACGAAATCATCGTTGATTAATTATTATCATATTCTTTTATATATCATGAATAGATGTTTGAAGGAAAGAGTATCCTGAAGCCACTAGCGGCGTAACCAGAAATTCATAGGTGCCCAGGCAGTGTCCGACAATTTTGGAAAAAAGTAGATACACGATAGTTTAAATCTTTTTCACAGTTCAAATACAATTCATGAATTTTCACGTTTTTAAGCAAGAGACACTACAATGCATCTGTGGTTTTATTAACTAGGGAACTATCTCAACCATTTCCGAGGTTTTGACTTCATTTTCTATAGTCATAAGTACATTTCGGTAAGACTAAGCAAATCTAAAAAGTGTTCGTGCCCATGGCATTTTCCTCCAAAGATATCATCAAGACTACTTTAAAAAAAGCATACTTTTTTCTCTTTTTTTTTTTTTAGAGATTTTGATACATAAAAGACAGCGTTCAAGAGGAATATTTCTCTCTTGACTCCTTAATACTTCTGAATCTAGTCTAACTGTGTTCTCAAATTCAGATGAATTGGCATGTATGACCGAGTTTCTTAGATATATTTAACTTTCGGACCCTTTACAAAAGTAGAGATATGATATTTCACAACAAGTGAAAGTAAGCCTATTTTATTGATGTCGGCTTGATCATATCTCAGGCAGACATACTATTATGTACACTAGGGTGAGAGTAAGTGATGGTATGAGATGAATATATTACCCTCGGCTGCGACCCACATATACATCCTGAGGCCCACAAGTACCTAGCCATCCTCACCACCTAAGAATAATATAAGTAGCATTTTATGCTGGATCCTTTAGTGATGAAGATAAAGAACTTTGTTCTTGTTGTTTTTTTATTTGATGATAGAAATACTAATAGAGGAAAATGTGATGATGATAATAAAGAAATCTATTCTCGGTGTTGCTGTTCACTTGTAGGAAATGATGAATCAGTTTGATCTGAGTAAAAGACTGTTGATTAATCTCAGATTAAAGAGCCATCAGATTTTTTATTCTTTTCGATCAGTGAAACTCAAAAAAGACTGAATAGTAATTACGCTTCAGCAGTTTGCTACACTGTTTCATTTATAAACTGTAGAATTTAATTTTTGAAGTAATATCTATAAAGTGATTGTTTTTCACTTTTTTTGTCTATCACAGAAACAGTAACGAAAATTAATTATACAACAGATGCTATGCTTGCTCATCTGTTGATCTAGATTTTATTCGATAGATGTAACTCACTGGCAGATTTCTCAGAGCCATGTAGCAAATAAAAAAGGACAAAATCCTAGCGAAAATCTATATATATAATGTTCAGTGTGTGTCTGTCAGTACGGGATAAAGGTCAAAGGCCAAAGATCAGAGGTCAAATAAAGCTATAAGGGAAAGGCCACAAGGGCTATTATATGGGAGTACCCATAGGTCCTCAAGGGCTATGAGGCTATAAGGGGTTAGAGGATAAGGGGATAAGGCTACAGGGATATGAGGCTATAATGGGTAAGAGGATAAGAATATAAGGATAAAGGGGATAAGAGGCTAAGACTACAGGGGCATAAGAGATAAAGCTAAAAGAGTATAAGGAGATATTGGTATAGGGAATAAATAGATAAGGCCGTATGGTGGATATAAGGGATAAGGGAATAATGGAATAAGGCTATAAGAGGTAATACCACAAGAGTATAAGGCTACAAGGGGGTAAGACTACAAGAGTATAAGGCTGTAAGGTCTAGCTATATATATAATGCGAAGTGTCTGATTGTCTATTACCGAATCAAGGCTAAAGCAGAGATGCGAAACTTTACAGAAAAAAAGCAGCCGTGCAGTATGCACGAGCTCTCGCTAGTTATTATTATAATTATTTTCTCTCTGTGCTCTGGCAAAGGCTAGAGGTGCTCGAACGGTGCCGGGACTAGCCCACCCCTGATTACGCCATTGCAAGCCACAAATCCCCTATTTACTTGCTATTTACTTTTAATTCAAAAGAATAATTTGTATCAAAGATTTCTTTTCAAGCATACTCAACATACCGAATATCATAGACATCATCTCTTTCTTTGACCGCATGGCTTGATTCTCCCAAACATGTATAATTAGAAATCCATTCATTTGGATCTTGACAAAATTCTTTATAAGAAAATTTCTGAAAACATGACGGAATAAAATGTGGTCGTAATCGACCAACAGTTACTTTGCCAAAGTAAGTTAAAAATAAATTAATAGAAATAGCAAAAAGAAAAACACCTAATTAATAAACAAAAAAAGAGAACAATATTTAATTGAAATTAAATGATACATTAAAACATACCAACAATAATATAAAGATTCCCAGACCATTCAGGAATATTATAAGTCTTTGAACGAATTTGAATTTTATAAACAACTTTTGCTGCTTTTTTACGAAGTAAATAATACCAACGAACACCTTCAGACAGAACCAACTAAATAAAGATCAAAAAGAAAATCTTTAATAAATAATATTGAACTAATCAACGTACCACAATCAATGGTATTATAAATGCGCAAAAAAATAGAAGCCTATTTGGAAAGACCTCGTGTGTTGGTGGTGGATGATATAAATTTAAATCTGAACATAAAAATGATCTTCGTACTGGTTTAATAATATATTTTAATAATAACCATGTTAAGAAAACTATTCAAAAAAATAACAATTATATCAAATAAATAAAAATCATACTGATAACAAATGAGAGAACATTGAAGACTAATGTTAATAATGAGACTGGTTGTGATGTTGATTGACGACTAAAGTAAAAAATAACATCAGTTTATACGATAAAAAGATATTTTTAACGCTAAAAAAACCTGCGAATATTTTCTGGTGACATCTCTATCGTTTCATATAATACAGTCGCACGTTCCTGATTTAATGCATCAGTATTCATCGCTCTTACTACAAATAGAAGAATAAATCGAGATTTATTCGAGCTAGATCAAGACAGACACTCGAAGAACACCTTTCCAAGGTCGAGATCAATAAGCAAAGAAAGTGTCTCACACGAGTAAATAGAAATATGTTTGCATGTTCTTCGTGATTTTCATTACGTTATATAGCAAATACACATTGTAATTGGTTCATATATCGTACCAATCAGTCTTCGCCTTTCATCCATCTGTTCTTATTGATTTTTCATGCTTTGCAATATATTTTTGCAGAAGAATAAAGCTACACTCTGAAAGAAAAAAAGAAGGCAATCTTTTAAGAAGCTCCCTCCATCAAAAAATCCATTTTTCGGTAAAGGAATCGAAGTCGAGTTCTTATCATAGGAAGATGCAGTGAAGTTTCCTCTTTCAGAATACATAAATTTTTAAAACAAGGTCAAATTTTTACAGACTTTCATAGCAGATTTCCACCTCACTACCCGGTTTTCGGAGAGATTTTCGCGGTTTTTGTTATTTTTGGGAAGACTACTTTTTTTACTTCTATCAGCATGGAATAAACATTCTTATATCATATAGTACAACCTGTAGTGCTAGCTTACGCCATCTATTGCGTGCTTTGAAAAATTTCACATAAATATTATCAATATATCATTATTTCCTGTATTTGTATAAAAAAAAAACATTTCTAAAACTTCGTTAGCGTTTTTCTCAGAAGATGAGCTTGATAACATACGTGCAAGAATACTCAACCATAGTACAAGATAAAATCCAATACTTTTTTTGTTTGAAAGAACGTTAAAAACTGCAGATGCTCACGTTCTTTCAAACAAAAAAAGATACATATATTCAACGAAGTCCCACAGAGAATTCTTGCAGATAAAATCAGCTATTTTTTTTTACCCTTGTTTGGTCAATATCTCCTCCAGACACATGATACTGAGCTGAAAATTTTACCACAGCCTTCTCACGCTATTACCAACAAACCCTAAAAATCTCATATGATTTCAGCGTACCCGGCCTGAGATCGGCTTTTGAGGGGACCCTTAAGGCTCTCAAGTGTTCTATCTTTTATCGGAGTCGAGAACTTCTAAAAAAATTTCTGCAAAGAAAAAAGGTATTGCAGAGAGTATTGGAACTTTTTTCCGTGCAAAACCATTTTTCAAGGATTCTAAATTCTGGTAAAAGACAACATTTTAGAACCTTAAAAGATTTTGCAAAATAGGGTGTGGGTGTAGATAAAGAAACGCAGTAAGCCCACACCTACCCACACCCGCCCCCATCCCACATCCACACTCATTTATATGTTGTATATTGTTCCAACTGAAGAGTGTTTAATCGTTTGGAGGACATTTCTTGTCCGTGCCTACGTTTTTTTTTAATCATCAAGATTGAACATCATTTTAATATCTTATAATTTATTAATAGAATTATTTTCTTTTAATAACATTAGAGTTAATTTAATACAAATCTAAATTCCATGAATTCATCGTTAACACTATTATTTCCAAAGAGTCGATAATCCGGAAGTATGTATTGTATCCATAAAATTACACCCCAAAATTTAGTGGCTGTTGTATTTCCAAATAACAAATATGATGTATCTCGCAAATATACATCTTCTTGATTTGGATTATCACTTGCACTCTCATGTAGATATATATTATGGAAATAATGACGAAGAAAACTACCAAGTTCTAATGATGATTCAAGAGAAATAAAAAGATATTCAGGATAATCTAGTTGCCATTGTTACCATAAACATGGTCGTACAATAAAAACGACTAGTATTATTTGAGAAAGGTAGAAGATAAACTTGATATGTACTATGATCTAATTCGGTTACATAGCGTTCAGAAATATATACTGATTGAATATAGACTGTCTTGTTTATGTATTCTTCAAATGCTATAATAAATAATATGAAATATAGAATAACAAATAATTTCATGCTTACTAGAAAAAGTCGTTGATGTCATCATTGTTGTTACGTCATTGATAGCTGATATTTCAATTATTAAAGTTTTATAATAATAGACCTACTTGTTAATGAACACAATAGAGTCCATGATAATGGTAAACATACTATCTTTGGTACACAACATGAATCAATTATACATACAGATGTATCTGACACACATGTGCCTGTCACATTGTCACAAGGTTCTAATATTGAACAACGACTAGCAGGTGCACAATAACTAATATTATTATTTGTATGATAATTAAAACATAGTGTCATTGATGAGCGACAACTATTATTATTGCTATTTGTATCGTCATTATACAAGAATAGAGAACAACTTGATGAAGATTCCCATGCTGAATGAGAAGACTAAGAAAATGAAAATTTGATCATAGAATTATTTTCAAGACAAATATAATTAGGTTGTTCTGTAGTTTGACCTATGTATCAATCATACAAATATGTAAGTAGAATAAGAAGAAAAATGCTTACAGACCATTAATAATAATTATCAAGAGAATACCTAAGAAAAAGACTTTGAGCAGTTGCATGACGTACGTTTGTCAATCGATTGAAATATTTAAAAAAAAAGTGTGGAATTTTTTGTTTTGCTTGATGTTATATGTTTTTTTTATGTGGTTTCGTTTTTTTTTCTTGAAAAACAGAAGTTATTGTTTATTTAATTTAATGCGTGATGGTAGTAACGAGATAGCATTCAACCTGTTCTCTAAGGTAAACTTATAAAAAAACAAAAAAAGAGAAATAGCCGAAGAATTATTATTGTATAAAGGATGTACAAGTAAGATCTTTCATAGAAACTCACAATTGATCATCGGCGACAGAGCGTTGTGCGGGACGGTCCTGAATCTCGACAAATAACATTAGTCCTTTCTCGCAGGATTCTAATCTTACCTAATATCTGCTTATTGACGGTGAAGACCAGAAAGAATTACTCAACAGATTTGTGATTTAGGTTCTTTAACGTAAGAAAAATGTTTTTACTACAATAATCGATTTTAACAGATTACATTAGATAATATATGGTGCAAAAGTGTATTTTGAGACATTGGTTTCAATACCATACCATGTTATTCAACGCAATGTTGAATCGTTGTAATTTTCTTTTTTTTATTTGAAAGAGCAAAGTATGGAAAACATTAGAAAAAATATTTTGTTGGATCAATGTGTACTGTATATGAAATTACATTTCTAGTTAATTTCAATACGTTTGTAAAATTGAAAAAGACTTTATTTAGTTGAATACGTCTACATGAATTACACAACTAGGAATGCAGTTATTTCAATGCTAATAATTGACGCATTGTTAGTGATGATGGCTCGGTTCTTTTTGTGAGCGTTATAAAAACTTGATTTGAGACTATTTCATTTCATAGATGATTCGTAGAGCAGTCGATTAAAAGATTTAGGTTATAACGAACAAGAAAGAGTTCTAAAACATTTTTGGATTTCATATGAAGATATCTGTAAAGAATTAACTTTACGATCCAGAGAGTTGGTTTAAATAAATCTGATCTTGCATATCTCTTATTTTAAAAGAATTCTTTGACATATAACAAATGTCACGTCAACATAGACGGCAAAACCTGGCATATACTATATATTGGATCAAATGAAGTGTTAATTATTCACATTGGAATTTCATTTCTAAGTATGATGTGAAAGACAACGATAACTAATGTCCACGCCAGAATTAAAGAGGGATTGGTGTAAATTGAATAACTCAACAACGGCAAGAGCTAACGACCTGTGGTTTTCATCAATCAAAAGAGGAAACCAGGGCATGTACTTTGTCATGATATTGTTTCAGACACTGTTATTTCTGAAAATATTTTCTGAGAAGACGCACAGATGGTATGTCAATACAATGAATTTTTATTTCGATATTCTAATTAGATAAAGGGACTTCAGATCTATAGTTGAAAATAGAATGCAAATGGTTCTCTTATTACATTCTAACGTTTAGCAAATGGAATTATGTATTTACATGCGCAAATAATAGGGAATTTTGCTGATTTTTTTACTGTTTTCGTACTTTTTATCATAATAGCTTGACATTTCGATGAAAATGTAATGAAAAGTAAGAAAGTGCATTGTATCTTGACCTATAGATCTGCAGTTCTTCTATCTAATGAGAATATCAAAATAAAAATTCATTGTATTGGCATACCATCTGTACATCTTCTCAGAAAATATTTTCAGAAATAACAGTGTCCGAAACAATATCGTAACAAAATACGTTTCCCGGTTTTCTCTTTTGATTGTTGAAAACCGCAGGTCGTTAGCTCTTGTTGTTGTTGAGTTATTCAATTTACACCAACTCCTCTTTAATTCTGGCGCAGACATTAATTGATATTCGACTTTCACTCGATTGTAAATGTTGATTGCCAAAAAAAAACTCAATATTTCATTAAAAAAAAAACAACCAAGTAATCATATTTACAATTTATCATAAAACTTTTTTCTTCACAAGAGGTTTCCATTTTACTGAACTTAAGATGTTTTTGGAAAGATTATATGTCTATCAATCAATTCATGAAAGCAAAGATTAACCATATGTAAAATTCATTGTTAAGAAACCTCTAATAATAAGTATCAACATGTTTTTAAAGAATATTATCGATTGATTGTGATTCATTATCTATCATCAACTGTTTTAGTAATAAATAAAGAGAATGGCAAGCAACTTTTGTTTCTGTCATCGTTATCATTATCTCGACGTTTCGAAAACAAACTAAACTTATAAAAAAAAAAAAATTCGTCCTATAGGGACATTATTTTGTAAGTAAACGGAATATTCTCAGAAAGATTGAACAAAAACAAAAAGAAAATTAGATCGGTTCGATCTCGATAATTTCATCACGCGTTTCAACGAGTTTTTTTCTTTCCTATGTTTCTGTTTTCAAGATCATTGCAAGCCGAAAAATGACAATTTTGCTGCGTAGACATCTATGCGTAGGACTATATAAATGTTATACTTCGCATCTAATTATGAGTTATTATAAATGCACATATTATGAGTCGTATGCGTTTATTTCATAAAACAATCAAGTTAATATTATTTTCTCTTTTTTTTTTTTGTTTAAATATATATATACATTGACAGAACAAATTACAATTTTGCCTACTATTGATAATGTTTAGCATGAGAATTCGTCTGTAATTGTGTAAAATTTTTTGAATCACTAATCGATGAATTTGGTGGTGTTAATGGTGGTAAATTAGTTGTAAATATAAATCTTGCACGATGTTTATCTGGTTGTTGTATAAAACTTAAAGAAAATTTTCTTTGTTTTAATTGTAATTTCATACGTTCTTTTTCTTCTTCACGTTCTTTTTTTTCAATTAATGATAAACGATAATGAAATGATGTACGACGACGATATTGACCATGAGTATTTTGATGAGCAAATGTACGTGAACCAATAACTAATTTATATTTTGACATAGAAAATGTAAAAATATTATCACGATAATGATTACATGTTGTTGGTTTATATGTTGTTCGATTATAAGGATTTGTTGTATATGGTGGTCGAGGAAAACGTGCTAAATGTCGATTATAGGATATATAAGAACGTCCATTTCTATATGAAGTTCTTGATGATACATTTTTCCAACGACATAATGTTCGTTTAAAACTATTTCGATAACGTTTTGACATTATATTATATAGAACAGGATTTACAGTTGCCGATAGATAATATAAAATGCCTATTTTTATAAATAAATAATTTTTATTAAAAATAAATCCATTCGATAAATACGAAATGATTCATAGACTTGGATTTTGCTTTTTGCTTTTTTTTTTATTATTATTAAAACTAATGAAACAAAATCAATCAATTCCTATAGAATTTAATGATTAAATAAATCAATTCGATTGATGAGAAGAAAATGTCACATGTAAATAAACTTTCTTTTTTCTTTTTTGTTTTGTAACATATATGAAATAGTGTTTTGTTTCTTATTAAGTATCAATATGTTCCTAGACTTCTCTATTGAATATATAAATATTTCTATGATTGATATTTATATTCTGACAATGTTATGAGAATTCATGAGAACATTGGCAATTTAACACTGATTTTCATCGAATAGACTTTCCCGATGAATATATATATGGGATTAGCCAGTCTGGCCGGATGTCCCAATCCCGTTTTTAATCAATCCGTCTGTATAATATGTCAGAAATATCTGATTTTTTTGCTAGTTATAGTACTCATATAATGCTGATGATCCCCCAAAGAGAAACAATTTATCTCTTGTTTGAAACAAAATCGATAAAGCATCTTTGAAAGTCTTTTGATATTTACCAACAGATAATTCTAAAGACACTTAATGATTGTGATTTGAACCAAGACATAAACTTCCTAGCCTTGAAAGATCATTAGCATTATGCAAGTACTATTACTATTATAAAAATTAGATTTTTCTAATATATATTATAGAAACTAAATGACAAAAAAAGGCATAGGGACATCCGGCCAGACTGGCCAACTCCATATATATAAATATGTGAGCAACTTACATTCTTTGAGAGTACATCAAGATAATAATCTCTCTTTGGTTTGTTTGTTGTTTTTCTTCTTAGAACTGATTTTATTCAATATTATTGTCTAAATAACAGATGAGAAGTCTTTATCGAAAAGAGTAATTGTACATCATGTGTCAAACTAACGCAAGAAAATAGATACTTAATCTTTTACTTCTCTAGTATTAATTCAGTAAACTTGATATTGCGTTAATCACGAAAATAGTTTATGTAAATATTGAGATGATGACATTAATATGGTTAAATTTGAGAAAAAAAACAATCATAGCACTTTGAAGATCGAAAAAATGAATTAAAATGCATTGTTAGTGTTTTTTTTCTTCTTTCATATGTAAAATACAGATCATTGTTAAGATCTTGACCAGAATGAAAGTCATAATCACTTATAGATAAGATATTATTACAAAACAGCAGTGATAGAATGTTTTTTGATTGATTAATAGTTCTAATCAAGTTGTTAGAATGATGATTGTATTTATTTATGAGTTTATATCAAGAAAAAAAGAATTCTAGCAAAAACTATTTTTCATATTAATCATTACGAAATGGATTAAAAATGATCCAAGTTGTCATGAAAAATGCGACTTTCATATCTGTAATCAAATTAAAAAATGTACTATAATCAATCTCAAAAAACATCTCACTAATCAAAACAATGACAGTAAATAAAAAAAAAGAAGGAAAGACAACTATTTTTTTAACTCATATATCTTTGCCAAAGAAAGATAAAAAAAGAAAAGAAGTTTATTTGTTGTTTTTTTGTTTCTGTGTGTAAATCTTTTTCTATTATCTTTGATTGATGAATAGAGTTTAACAGAATCAATCATTCAATATACCAAAAAATTTTGTATCAATATAAATATATCCTAAAAAAAAAAACAATAAAATACCTGAAGCAAAAAAAAGTATTTCTTGAAATTTTGTTGCCGCATCAGATGTTATATTTTTATTTGCTTTATCCAATAATCGAGTAACAAATGCTGTTATACGTTGTGTATGAAATGGTGCCCAACAAATAAAAAATGCAATAACAACAGCAACTATATACATAAATATTTCATTATTAGAAGAAAAAAAAATTAAATTTTTTTTATTTTTTAAAATTTTCTTACCTAACATTTTTAAAACAGCTCGTCTTGAATTTCTCATAGGTCGTGACTTCATTAATGATGCTGTATTTTGTCTTAACCATAAATGTTGTTGACCACGATGACGTAATAGATATTGTTCATGTTTTCTTTCACGATAATTATGTAATGGACGATGACTTGCTTTATATAAAGTAATACCCATTAAAATATATAAAACAGTTATAACAATAATTGGTATAACAAAAACAAGAAATGTTGTTACTGCCATATAATATAACATTGGTTCCCAATATTCCGGACGTATAGCACATATACGACTATCAAGTATTTCAACACTTTGATTTCGAACTTCAGTTTTAACACTAATAAAAACTCCTTAATATGAAAAACAAAATTTCAAAACTTATGATGCTGTATTTTTATTTCTTTTTACCAGCAGTAAATGTATATGGTACAGCAAGCAAAAATGATAGAAACCAAACAATCATTATCATTTTAAGTGCACGACTTAAATTACCAAGTACTTTTTGAAATACAATTGGAAAACAAATAGCTAAATAACGTTCAATTGTAAAACATAAAACTGTTAATATTGATGCTGATGTTACAATTTCAAGAACAACTGTACGAAATACACAAAATGTTTCACCAAATATCCTAAAAAAAAAATAATTATATATAACCATTATCAATTTTATTTTCTATACCATGGCCATGATTCATAAATATTGTACATTTCAACAGATAGACCTATAAATTAATAGAATTGATTTTTTTTTTCATAAAATTAACATAAATTTAAATTTAGGTTTTTGAGTTTTTTTTTTCTCTAGCAATATCCATTGAGAGATCTATTATCGATGTAATAGGCTATGTATAATAGACTTATTTCCTAAATGGTTAGAATAATGATAATGTGTAAATAAAAAAAAAAAAAAGGAAACATTAAAACAAACAAAAATCAGTAAAAAAAAGAAGACTCAATTCAAACTCTAGAAAGATAGATCATTTCCCTGATGATCGATTATCCTTGAAAAGACAACTATAGATTTTTCACTTTGCTTATTTTATTTTATTTTATTTTTTGTTGATTAGCATAATAAGACTAAAGAAAACACTTGTGAGTTCTACATTGTCACTCTCTTGAGACTCAATTGACAAGTTTTTTTTTTAATCAATATTGACATTTGTATATGGTGAAATATCAATCTTATTATTAAATTAGAAAAGTATATCAATCATTTTAAGATCTTCTATCATTTTTAATTTAAAAATTAATTTAAGAGAATAAAAAAAAAAAAAAAATTATTTCTCAGTGAATAAAATATAATTGATACGAAATAAGATAAAAGTTGACACTTCTATTTGATGACAACTGATGATATGAATAATCTTTGAAAGATCTTATCAACAACAAACAAACAAAATATTTACCAAGACTAATTAATAGTAAATCGGAAACAGCCAGAGAAAAAAGATAAAAATTCGTAGGTGTATGCATATCTCGGCTTTTCCATATTGTAATACATGTGCCTAAAAAAAAAAATAAAAATATATTTTGTTTTTTTTTTCTTTTTTATTTTATTTTAAATAAATATTTAACTTACAAAGATTTCCTGTAAGTCCTGTAGCAAATATAAATGCATAAAGTGACATAAGTATTGGAAAAGCAAATTTATTTCGTCGTCGATGTCCAAGAAAATTAACAACACTTTTACTAAGTTCATCTTCTTCAATAAATGTTAAATTAAAATCTTTAGGTAATATATCAAGAGATCCACTCATTGAAAATAATCATTGGAAATTTAAATATTATCTTAAAAAAATATAATTCATATAAAATAATTTGCTTATTTTCTTAGAGTTTTTTTTTTTTTTCTTTTTTTTATACTTACATTAAGAATAAGGCTATTTTCTCAGTTCTGTGTCAATCCATATCGCTTGTTTTTCTTTCTCTTTTTTTTTAGCAAATGTTTCTCGAACGAACAATGTCATATAGACAGTTCTGATGACATAAATTATACTATTCACAGTTTCTCGTTCTTATATTTTTGTGTTTCTCGTTTCCTATTAACGTTATGTATAGCTTTGCCATCTGTTGTTTTCTTTATGTTTACCAAAATTCGCAAGTGCTACAGAATCTAATAATTCAGACAAACAACAAAACAAACTATTTCATACACAATATCTTTTCTCTTCTGTTTTTTATAATATTTATACATATAAATCAATTCCTATTTAATTGATAGTATATAAATAAACTATGATAAAGAAGTCCAATCAAAACACTTTGGTGGAAATATCAATCATACATTATATTCAATTATTAAATAACAATTACATTTGCTTCTTTTTTTTTTAGAGAGTGTCTGACGAAGAAATATTACATTGTATATTCTCGTTAGTCGAAGTCCTTAAAGAAATTAAGTTCATTGAAACAGAAAAGAAAAAACACTTTTCTATTTCTTTCTAACATTTATAAAATTATTCAAGCAATAAATTTCATATTTTTTTTTCCTTATATAAGATAATTATACTGATCATAATAACAATAAAATAACGCATGATTAATTCTATTCTATCTACAAAATGCATAGCCTAGATTTGTTCACTCGGAATGAATGTCAATCATAAACACACACACACACACACATATCCGCAAGAAAAATAATAATAATAATTTCTATACTTAAGTTCAACTCGATTGCTTAGACATATAGATATATAATCAATTATATTTTGAAATTGTTTCATTCAAAATTACAATTGAATATATGTAGAAATAAATTATTTTGAATATTTTATTAAAAAAAAAAATAAGGATCATCTAAAAAAAATTTATATTCGCATACTGACATTGATTAACATAAGATGAGAAAGATTATTTCTTAGTTAATATGTAAATTTTTCTTAAGAAGAGTGGAGTCAACAATTCTTATCGCTAATACAATTAGGCCGTAGTCTCTAATATATATATATATATGGATGCGATAAGAAAAAAAAATCTCGATTATTTAAACATCTAGTCTAAGCTTATAGTTAAAAAAAAATGAACTATTTTATTTTGATAATAACAAAAAAAAAATTAATTATCTATCTATTTTCAATCTTATATTCTTAATTCAATGTCTTCTATATGCTTAAAGGAATAAACTATCAAAAAGCTTTTACTTTGAAAGATACTAACGACGACTGAATATATATATATATATATATATATCAAGAGATAAGACTTTCTTTTTTATTAACAGTATATAATCTAATAAAGATGTTATGAGTCACTTCACTTCACTAGTTAAATACGATGTCAAAGAGTCAAAGAGAAAAAAAAAATGCCGAGTATCTTCTCTGCTTTTCTAGGTAGTTATACACAGCAATAGATGTCTTTTCTTTTTTTTTTTCTCCTTTCATTTGATGTTGTTTTCTCTTATCAGTTCAATTAGTAGAGTTCTCAAACAAAATAAGATCTGTCAACAAATGTTGATAAATAGTTGAAAAGAAAAACATGATTTTTTTTTTGCTAAGTTATGCATAACAAAACAAAATAGAAAGAAAATCAGTTTTGTCAACACATCATATAAGAAAAATAAACTAATACAATACATTTTCTCAATATGCATTATGCGATATTATACAGCTATCAATATAGAAGAACAAATGCGAAATAAGTTATTGTCATATATGTGTCAATTATTTTTTACATGGAAATTATTCTATGATAATGTCATCGGTTTATAGGATATGTCGAAGTGTATGAAAATTATCTTTAACAATAGAAATTTCGAACTATATGAAGAGTTTTTGTTTTTTGTTTTTTTTTGCTTTAGAGGGAATGTAGATTTTTGTTTAATGTACATACCAATGACATTTGATAGAATCAATGGTTATTTTAGCTAATTGATTTTGAATTTTTTTTTTAAATAATGATTATAAGATTAGAATTCATCGAGAATGTGTCTTATTGTGTATCTAGGACTTTTCTTTCCAAGATATACCTAAGGCATGAAATCAATTATATTCAGTTAGCATGTTTGATGTCTTCTCCATTATAGAGTAATCCCGAATTCCATTTACACTATGAATAAATGACTTGAGACACATTTACTTGGTCTAATTTTATGTTATATATATATATATAAAAAATTATTTTTTTTTTTGTTTTAACACGACTGACATTTCTAACTCTGAAAACTTCACACTAAATGTTGAATGTGTTAATCAAGAAAAAGTTTAATACATGAGGATTTTTCTAACAGGTATGAGAACAAATCAGAAGTGCATTTGTATGAGCGATTATATAAATGTTGCAGTAACATTTTTATACGTTGAATAGAGATAAAAACGCAGTAAATTGAACTACAAGTTGATAGCTAATAAAAGCATTTTTTTTATTATTGCCGTATTGTTCTTTTTGTCGAATATCAAAATTTTGAGCAAAAAAAAAATCGAGGCTTTTGGCTTTTTTTCTGTCTCATTACACGTGTTTTTGCCGGTTGTGCGACTTCCGGGACAACGCTCAACGTTATAAATAGATACATTCATAAACATGGAATATTGTTATTAGACTATCGACTATTATTAATATTAATGATACATATCGGATATATTTCAATCTTGAAAAGGTCTAAGAAACGATCGAAGCATTATCTCGAAAAGAACTATTTCAATAAATAAGGCATCTAATAATCAGATGATTCATATGACAACGCATGAATTGAATAGTTAAGAATATTTTTAAAGAGATTTATATTTATGGATGGTGATTGTTTTTCTTTTGGTTCACTTTGAAAATGGCGACAATGTCTTAAGTTTTTTTGAATATGTTGATCACTTGATATTTTGGATTATTCTAGTATCATCAAAACAACAACTTGCTTATATAGTTTTATTAGTAAAAATTCAATCCTTCGACTTGTTTACTTATTGAAGACATTTGAGTCATACAATTCGATTATAAATAAGTATTTTTTTCCATAGATTTTTTTGTCAACACTCATTTTGCTACATGAATGTACAAATCATTGACTAACAGATCATATTCAACTGTATTTATAGAGCAAGTATGGCTATATGAAAACAAACTGATTTCAATATACATTGAATTTGATAATTTACTGTAAATAAAAAAAAAACAAAAAAACAATAACATAAATGTCAAAATTTATTGAATAGATGAAATATTTTTTACAGAAAGTATATAAGGAAAGCATCAACATCGATTGTTAAATCAAGCGACTTTAAAAATAAATACAATTTTATACAATATTTTAGAGGATTTACAACTAAAAACAAACATTGAAAATAATTATAATATGATCGAAAAGAAAAAAAAAGTCGAGAATGTTTTATAATTACATATGATAATGAAATGATTATCTTTCAGTAAAGTGACTTTTTGGCATATGCTTTTCAATAGCATGAATGAGAGCTAATACAGGTGTTTGTTCTTCACCTACGAGTAAACGTGTTGTCATATCATGAACCTTCTTTAAATGACTTTTGCTAACTTTTATCATTTCTAATGTATCACCTGCAGTAAAATTTATATAAAGAAGACGTTTCCATTGTTCTTTGGTTAAACCTTTTTCAATAACAATTTGTTGGATTTTATCATCAAGAAGACTATTACCAGTAATTCCTTTATTTCGTTTTAGATGATCTCCAACATGATCATGCCAATTATGTTTAGATTGAAGTTCAGGTATAATAACAGTATGTTTAAATAGATCAACAAGTTGAGAAACAAATTCAATATAATCACTAAGTTCAACTTCTACTGATTGTTTATCTGCTTCACGTTCAAGTTCTTCTATTTCACCTATGAAATCATATTGATGCTTTCGAATTGCAGCACTATGATTTTCCTTGTTAATAGTTACTTTTGTTGTTGGTAATGAATCTTTCGACATATGAGTTTTATGCTCGTTATTCGACGATGCATGAGATATATGGCGTACTTTTTTTGACATTTCAAGGATATTGAGTTTTAAATCTAAAATTAGTCTGAAACAAAAAGTAGGTCAACATTGTGTGTGTGTGCGATCGACCCTTTGTCCACAGCTATAGATTGTCAATTCTCACGTACACAGAATATTAGTAAATATACAAAGATACTTTAGTGAGACTATTAGAAGTCTAAATGGGTTTTTACCTATGGACATTTGAAGTCTAGTTAAGATCGATTTGCTAAATTTTCAACTTGACACACTCAAAAACGAAAATTTTGATGAATTCGTTATTTCGACAAAATTCAACCTATGTATGGGCAAAACATCACATTGAAATTTAGTACAACGATCCTAAATCGACTTTGAAAACTCATGGGAATGAGTCCTATCAGATTTTCTTCTAGTCCTACTAAAGCCTTCTTGTGAGTCGAATGTCAATCAAAAAAAAAAAGAACAAAAATTGAAAAACAATGCAAAATTTTTCTTTTTATTTTGCATGAAACATCTTGAAGTAAAAACATAGAAAAGCATTGGATAAAAAAAAACTCTTGTCTGTCAGAATTCTAAGATTTTTCTTTTTTAATTTGATACATCCTAATTAGTTTATCTTTTTAATTTAACAATCACACAGTATTGTGTTCAGAATTAAATTCTACATCTGACAACACGAGAATGACAGTTCTTATATTAAGTCTCTTTTAGAAAAACATGTTGTTTCAAAATAATTGAAAAAATATCAGTGAATATTATTAGTTCCAAGCATTTTTCTTATGAAAATTTATATACTGCGTAATAAATTATTTATCTTCACCAGATTTCAGATACTTAATGTTATTAAATCTCAAGTTCTATTTGAAATTCTACATAATTGAGTTTTTCTTTTCTTAACTTACTTTTCATTATATGATGTATACATGCCACTTCATTTATTTTGAACTCGATCTTCAATTTGTTCTTTGTTTTCTTACAAAAAAAAAAAAAAAACAAAACTAAGAATACACTCGAGTCAAGTATTTCCGATACAATATAATTCTACAATCTAGAACAATATTTGTAAGGATCTATAGAGAGAAGATAGATACATTTCTCGAACTTTTTGTTAGTTTAAATAATTTTACAAATGTCATTCTGACAAATTCCTATGACAATTATTTATTATAAATTGATTTGAATGAAAATTCTTCTTACTCTTAGTTGTAGATATTACACAGGATAAACTTTATTGTTCAATTAGAAAAAAAGTATATAAAAATTTTAGACCATAGATGAAATATCAAAAAAATTATATATATGTGTCATCATTGCATTTCTATTATTTAGAAAGAAAAAAAAGGAAAGATTAACTGTCATATTTTGAAATGACTTATATTTAATTGAGCAATAAAAAATACAGAATGAGCAATAATCAAATTTAGCGATAAATATATAGAATGAGCAATATATATATAGAATGAGCAATATATATATTGAATAAGCAATATATATATTGAATGAGCAATAATTAGATGGAATGAGCAATAATTCCATGAAATGAGCAATAATTAATTAAAATGAAGCGTAAAATGTATATAAAAGGGCAATAATAACTCGTTTTTTTACAACAACAAACGTTTTCTTATCCTCATGAAATTTATATATAACTTTTATACATCACTCAAGCACAACTCATAGCACACTATTTTCTGATTCTTGGGTGTGGGTGTGGGTGTTAAACTACAATGAACCCACACCCACACCCACCCACACCCAAGATCCGAGGTTTTCTATTGTGTCTAATCCCAAAAGTTTTCCAGAGGGTCTTGGGTAATGTCTCTTTTCTTTCTACAGATTGCAACTAAAAAAATTGTTCAGAAAGCCAAAGCGATTTTGATGCTTTGAGAAGGAATTTTTCGGATTTTAAAAGCCTAGATAAAAGGTTGAAAACACTTAGTTAAATTTTGTAGCTGAAAACTCTGAAAACTAAGCATATTATGATGTAAATCCAGTGGTTGAAGTTGTCATTTTTCGAAAAATTTGATAATTGAATAAAGTCTTATACTAAGTCTCGCACGTATTTCTCCAAGGGGGTCTTCTATTATGGAAAGCCTTCTAATATAGGGACCTCCTATCGGAAGAGAAGGGTATGCTGTTTTGAGAAAAAAGAAAATAGTCGTTCGTATAGAGACTGGCATGGCTACCGTGACTCACGGTCACGGTCACGATGGCAACGGTCGTGACCGTGACCGTACCCGTGACCAAACTG
Source organism: Rotaria sp. Silwood1 (assembly GCA_905250075.1). Lineage (NCBI taxonomy): Eukaryota > Metazoa > Rotifera > Eurotatoria > Philodinida > Philodinidae > Rotaria > Rotaria sp. Silwood1. Next base: position 228,311 of record CAJNOP010000102.1, on the reverse strand, counting down.
ATCGTGACCGTGACGTGACCGTGACCAAAAAATGTTGATCACGCCGATGTCTACCCCACACCCAGACCCTCCCACACCCACACCCACACCCATTTTTCTTTTTTGTTTCTTGTAAATTATAAATAAAAATAATTCACTTCTATCTTTTTTTGTTGCTCAAATATGAAATTAATATTGTTATATAATAAATTATTTATTGCTCATTTAATGTCAAAATATTGCTCATTTAATATCATAATATTGCTCATTTTATATTATAATATTACTCAAATAAACATTTTTTATTGCTCAAAAATTATTGCTAAATCATGT